>VMRN01000011.1:2946983-2959471 GCA_010277015.1 Poeciliopsis turrubarensis
AACAACAACAACAACAACAACAACAACAACAACAATAATAATAATAATAATAATAATAATAATAATAAATTGTATTTATTTATTTTGTATCTATTGTGTTTTCAGGGGTTTATTTTGCTTGTAATCTCTCATTTGTGGACGGATCAACAGACTTTCTTGGATTAAAAAATCCCCCCAAAATAATCTCCTTGCTGGATTACAGTGACGATGACGTACCCATTACGTCAGGTGACGACTGCGCGCGCTTTAATTTTCAACTTGTTTTCGGGATTAGATCTTTTTGGCCTCGATATAAACATATCGTTCATTTAGACAAAAGAGAAAGTGTAAACCACCATAGAGGTAGATATTTGCCATCAGTCACTTCAGTAAAGTACTTGTATTGAAAAGTTTCCCCGTCCTGCCGAGGTTAAGAGCTTTTGGCATCAACCGCAACGCGCCACGACGAGGAACCGGTCAAAAGAATCGAATCGTTCAGCTACCGCTCGCTCCCTGCCCGGAAAGCTAATTTCGGGCGCTTGGCTAACCCTTCCTCGCTAGAGAAGCATTACAGGAACGAACTGTTTGTTGACTCATGTATTTAGCAGTTTGGGTTACATTGTCAGAGTTCTGTCCCAGGAAAACGCAGCGAGCGAAGCTGAATTTACCATAATACAGGTAGGTGAGCGGAACATCTGTTTATTTCTACAGACTGAAGGGAAGAACACTGAAAGTTAGCTGACGGGCCACAGATAAGTGTTCAAATTGGCAAAGTAGCTCCTGAATAACTTAACATAACCTAACATAACATACTAAAGTAAAAGCGGGACCCGTCGCTCCGGGTTGGTGGTGTTTAAATGGCGAACACAGCCACTTGTTTCGTCTCTGAGCTAGCGTTAGCTAACGGTAATTTGATTTGGCGATGATGGATTTTTCCCTCGAGACCTTCATCCGTTAGGCTGTCATTCCTGTTGGACCGGGGCTGGGAATCAACTGACGTCCTTGAGGCTTTCAGACGGCTTCCCCTTTCTGTCTGTGAAGGCATTAGACGTTTAAGAAACTTGCCAAACACAAATTTGCTTGAGTTAAAAAAAAAAAAAACAACCCCAAAACAAACAGAAGAAGAATGTAAAGTTTGGGCCAACAGTCGCCCAGTACGTTGAATTACTCCCAGCAAGGATCCTTTAAGGCGACACACTGACTGCCAGTAAGGACATTTGCTTTGTTTTAGCATACGTGTTAAATAATAGCTCTTTACACCCATCAGTCAATTCAAGAATAGACCAAACAAAACGTCCTTTCCCAATCTATACTCTCCAATTCCTGGAAGGAGGGAGATGTCAATAATACTTTTGAACAGGTTCCCCTACCTGAGCTGTGAATGTTCCCAACTCCTCCAGAGTCACAATGTGCCTCTTGGCTGCTTCTCTTATTAATTCTCTCTTTCTTTCTGCAGTTTAAGTTTAGGTTGGCAGCAATGTTTTGGTAGGTTTGCAGTTTTGTTGTATTCTTTATGATTCTGTCATATCATTATTTTCCTTCCACCTCACATATATGTATAACATTTTGTTGATATTTCACAGCGCAACCTGTGGCTCTTAAAAACCAATCAAGATATGGGATCACAATCCCAATAAGAAAAAGGGTTTTAGCAATTCTTTCATATGTTTTATGCAATATCTGCATAGATTATTTACAACAGAAAGTCAACTATGGTACAAAATTTTTAGAGATAATTTCAAGTTCTGTTTTGTTTTTTTCCATTTCTTCTTTCTTTTTACAGGTTCACTCAATTAGTTTTATTCACAAAGTTTTTTTCTCTTTGTAGATCAGGTAACTCATTTCATTCTAAATACTAAAATAGACATTTTTATTTAACTTTTGTGGTTTTCAAATGAACAATTCCTGTTTTTTGTCAGTGCATTCACAAGTAAAATAAGATGGTTTAGAAATGCACAAGGAAAGTCACAATTTCTGTCAAGGACATGTGGAACCACGAAGCGGTTTGTTCTTTGTTTCCATGGACTCTTCCACTTCTTTGCACATGCTGCAGTGTAAATGTTCTAACTGCTCTTAAGTTTTGGCGTTTGTGTTGCAGATACAAGATGGAGGGTGACAACTGCAGTTTTCCTCCAGATCTGTCTGATGATCATTCGCAAAGAGGAAGTGTGGCTTCTTCCGCAACGCTTTCCCGTGGTATGGTGCAATCGAATCAAAAACGGAGGAAGGAATTAACTCCCTCCTTGATTTATTTTGTTTTTGTTTTGCCTCAAAGTCTATTTAGATTATTAAAAATAGAAAATCCTGTATTGTGCTGTTGTAAACAACTCTTTGCGTGTGTGTCCCACAGCTCAGGACGTGCTCGTGTATTTGTTTGGTGAGAGTGCGGTCCACTTAACCGTGGAAGGGCTCGGCAGCGTCTCCGTGCAGGAGTTGGGCCGCAGCGTTCGTGAAGCCCTGCAGATCCCAGAGTCCGCACCGGATGCTTTCGCCTTTTGGCTATGCTCTCCGTTGCTCGGTAAGAACCCGCTTTTTTTTTTTTTTTTTTTTTTTTTTTTTTTTAATTGATTTGGGCATCCTTTCATCTTTTAATAAGTTCAAGATACAGCTAACTGGATTGCCTTTTCTTTTATGCCTCATTCTGCAGAGCTGCAGCTGAAGGCGAGGCATCAGCCGTACAAACTGTGCAGGCAGTGGCAGGATCTGCTGTATCGATTCACTGACGCGTCAGAAGACGACATTTCACAAGGTGGGAACTTGAATGGGGTTAGCACAAAGGGTCTTTTTTGGAATATACTAATGGCCTGGGGCTGTTTAACACTGAGATCACCTGGCATTTTTTCCACACACACTCCAGCTTTGCAGGTAAAACATGCTAATTAGGTTAATGTGTAAGGATAACATGGCTTAGCGTCAGCTTTCATGGCTCTTTGACTGCATGACAGGATTGACTGTATGCTGTGGACTAGAGCTGAAACAATTGTTTGTGAAGAATCAGTTATTGAAACAATTGTCAACTAATTTAGTAATGGATTAATCGTTAACTGAAGTACGCAGCCAAAACAAGCCATTTGCTAAAAGAAGAACACACTCAGAGCAGTAATTGAGTAAGTGTTAAAAAAAAATATATGTATCAATTTTGCATTTAAGGTTAAAGTAAAAAAAAAACAAAAAAAACATTGTCTGTACATATGTTCTTCCCAGAACTCCTCAAGTATCTTCTTTTGCTAACCATTTATTAATAATTTAATCCAAAACATAGTCAGCATATTAGCTCTCGGTTATATTGATGGTAAGTCGAGCAGGAAGGACTAAGCTTTTCAAATGTTGTTAGAAATATTTGTTTCGCTGCAGAAGCATTGTTTGCTACAGATCATCAAGCGTACAATAAAGGAATGTTTATAACATTTTCATTTGTCTATTTGCATTTTTAATGTATTTCTAGTGTTTTGTAAAAAAGGCTTTATTTTTTAAATAAATCTGCAGACTGCCAATTTTTCATCTGATTAATCATCAGAATGATCAATCACTAAAATAATTCTTAGTTGCAGGCCTTCTGTGGACAGAGTAAATCATGGCTACAAATCACTTTTTTCACAGTGAAACAAAACATAAAAAAAGAAAACATAAAGTTGTTTCTCAAAGTTTAGTTTAACAAGAGTCTATATGTAGTATTTTTGCAGCTGAGGGCCAGTTTATGTAAAAACCTCAACAAGATTAAAGCAAAAGCTATCAAATATTGTGCTTCTTCACATTGAAGTTTAACTGTAATAGAATTTAGAGACTTGTTTGGTCTTGCAAACAATTATGTTCCCACTGTAACAATCCTTGTGGAATTAAAGTAGTTCTTACAAAGATTTTTAGAGTTTTATGCTCAAAGTTTTACACCTGAAAACTCATCTCTCTCAAACAGACCACACGTCACAGCAGACTTTTGCTGAATTGCTACTCGTCTCTAAACGGCTGTGAGGTGTGAGCCGGTGACGAAGTTTGCTGTTTGATTTTTCTTTTTCGTGGTTAAAAGCTCATGTTTTAACTCCAAGTCACAGAAAAAGGAAACGGCTTAAAACACCACCAAGGATATCAAGGACAGTATTTAATTGCATTGAAAGCTTTTTTTATTTTTTATTTTTCCCTTTTTGTGTAGGACGTTCTGCCCACACTCGAGGGTTGTCAGCCTGGACTGAGTGGGTTGAGTTGTCTGTAGCCTCAGTGCTCCACTCTGAATCGAGAAACTCTTATTAAGTGTTAAACTAAATGACCTAAAAACCAGTAAACACTGACGCATCTTTATTTCCTGCTTTTCTTTCCTTTTTTTTGTCCTCAGATGAACCATATCTACAGTACAGGCGCAACGTGTTTTATCCAAAGTCTAAAGAGCTCCAGGTACTGCAAAGCATTCATTGCGATTCATTATGACTGACTAATTTGCAAGAATCTCTTTAGCTCATCATCGCATTAGAAAATACTACTTGTGCCTCTCCTCCTCCACAGATTAAAGATGAGACGGTGTTGAGACTTCTCTACGAGGAGGCCAAGAGCAACATCCTCTCTGCCCGATACCCCTGCGACCCGGAGCACTGGGCGGGGCTTGGCGCCTTGTCCCTCGCTCTTGAAGAGGGGCCTGGTCTCGACAGCCAGCAGATCACGACTAAAATCAGGTAAGCGAGTGAGTTGATCTGTCGGTTTATCTTTAAGGGCGGATGTTCAGAAGCTGCTGTGCGGAATCTGATCAGATGAATGTGCCACAGAATCATTTCTATCATCCGTCAAGCATTTCTCTTTTTCGGGTCGTCATGTCAAGGGAAATCTTACCACCTTTCCCACATTTTAAGTGGGGGTGCACCGATCAGGGTTTTACCGGCCAATGCCAGTTTTCTTTCAGGTCTGATTCCAATTTTCCTTTCAAAACGCCACCAAAACCTACTAATGTTTATATACATTATTGCTCAGACATTGTTTTGTCATGATATTGATTTACCATCAATATCTGAAATGTATCATTACAGCGATGAATCAAAAAAACAATTTTATGATAAACATCACGTCACTAATTCAAACTTCCGTAAGAGGGGAGAACTTGCAACACCATTTACAAGCACATGATGTTATTTGTTGTGTTGTGCTTCAGTTTTGTTTCTCATCCATGATGGAGCCGAACGTGTTAAGACAACCCTGTACCGAGAGTATTTGCTGTAAAATAATTTGAAAATATTTTTGACACCACAAAAGCAAATAATCACTTTTTTCACAGTGAAACAGAACATAAAAAAAATGAAATAGGAATGTGTTTGTTCTTGTCGGATTCAACAGTGAATTATCACACGGGTAGAATTTAATTTCACCTTTGCCCTCCGCTGCACGCAGGGAAAAGAAGCTGCCTTCCTTCGTTCCGGCTCACGTTGCCATGGGCAGCGGAGGGTTTTTCTCCACTCTGCGGGGGAAATCGAGCCGCCAGGCAGAGCTGGAGCAGAACCTCTCCGAGGAGTACGGAAAGATCAGCAAATCCACTGGAAGCTCTCCGGAGCCTCAGCAGCTCCTGCACCAGTACCTCAGCATGTGTCACACTCTGCCTTACTATGGGTAGGAACCGTTGTATTAGCTACTTTTTGTTTTGGTTTGTGTTCACGCTTTGACACCAAATCCACCATCAGGTGCGCCTTTTTCTGCGGGGAGATTGACAAACCAGTTCAAGGCATCCTCCAGCGGGGAAAACGTAAAGCTGTCAGTGTTGGCATCTGTCTGGACGGAGTTTATGTAATGGATGTGAAGGAGAAGGTGAATTTCTTTGCCTTTTTCTTTTTTTTTTTTTTTTTTTTTTTTTTTTTTGGTTGGGAGGAATATTTCTAACAGTTCTAACTTTGTGCACAGTTGGAGAGTTATTAGCCGTTTACTTCTTCTCTTGAAAAGTTGTCCTCTTGCCGGTCACGTCTCGTTGCAGCATGTGCTGCTCGGGCTGCGTTTCAGCGAGCTTTCGTGGGACCACAGTCGCCCCGAAGAGGAGGGCGACTCGCACATACTGTGGCTGGAGTTTGACGGGGAGGAAGACGGCACTCCTGTCAACAAACTGCTGAAGATTTACTCAAAACAAGTAAGAAAACAGGGAAATATGGCAAAATGATTAAATGATCGTTGATGAAATACTCACATCCCTTGGATTCCTTGAGATTTTGTCCCTTTACAAACACAAATTCTGATTTTATGTGGTAATTGTTGAAGAAGTTGACTTGGTTAACTTGATTTTAAAAGTAACTGTTAGATTACAAGTTACTTTATTAGTTGACAACAACCCCTCACCGCCTCAACATAAAAATACCCATCAGAGCGAATCAACTGTATTTAAAAGCAGCATTCCCACTACTACTTCCTGTTCAACCAATTTCTTCTCTACCACTTACTGGTTTTGCATCAAATTCTAGCTTTGGAAAATAAAAATCTGTTTTTTCTGAATAAAATGACAAAAAATAGCAGCTAATCTGATTACTGGAGTGGAAATGGTAACCTGTTGGATTACTCGTAACTGGAAAAAAGAGGTAAGTAACCTGACGCCGCTGGTAATAATCAGAAAATAATGCTTAAAAGTAGAAGCCTACATGGTTTCAAGTGTAGCATGCATTTCTATTCAGACCCCTTTACTGCGACGCCCTTAGTAAACATTTGAAGTGTTGTGAAAACATTTGAAAGGCTGCATTTTCAGTTTTTCCTGCAGAGGGTGATGAGAGCAGTGGTCTTACATCATCAAAAGCTGTGATGGAAAAAACCTGTTTGGGCACCAGATGGCAAAGGGGCATTACATAACATCAGAGGCAGTAAATTATAATCGCACTCGGGTCCAATCCGACGATGCCAGTATGACCGCTGTGTGCCTCTGCTTCCCCGTTTCAGATAAAATGGAGATTAAAGCTGGTGTTTATTGTGCAGAGAAGAAAAGGTGACAAAATAATCTCTTTTTTTTGCTAGGCCGAATTAATGAGCGGCTTTATCGAGTTCTGCGTGGAGCTGATGTCTACATCAGAGGGGGGCGCCGCCGCCAACGAGCCGGGCGTTCCTCAGGAGCCCGCCGGACAGGAAGCCAGCACCAGGAACGGCCGCGGAGGGCGCCGCGGGATGCTGCAAAGGCAGGGCAGCGTCGTGTGCAGCCGGGTCCACTCCCTCAACACTATCAGCTACGTGGATAACGGTGAGTTCTCAAAATAAATCTGAAATTAAAGCAATAGGAGCATTTCTAGGTTCCATTGTTTTGTGTTTCAGGCAAAGAAATCAAACGTTTAAAGCCAAAAAGAGCCGCGTCCTTCTTCACTCGACAAGCCACGGCGCCCACCTACTCCGCTGTGAACACTGAGAGCCTGGAGCAGGGTTAAACCTCTCTGCCTCCGTCTCCTCGACGACCAAACCTGGACGTTTTTACACTGAGATGTAAAAGTGAAAAATTAGACTTCTTCTTTTTTTTTTTCCTTTTTATTTTATTCAGCTAGTCTCTGAGCAAACCAAGGACCAAGTAAGAGGTATCTATGTGTGGGTGTATTTATCGTTTTAAAGTGGTCTATAGTATGAGAGTACATTAATGTGAAAACTGAGATCTTTCTAAAATTCGAACCTGCAAAGATTGAACTGAACTTGCCGGACGGCAGACGGCCTTACACTCCCATCAAACGCTCTTCGGCGGAGATGAACCTCAGAGAAATCCACTAAGCGTAAACTATTTCTGAGCTCTTCTGCAGAGTGCTGTTCTTCAAACATGCCACACCTCAAAGGAGCATTAACCACCACAGTACCTCTTTTTTTTTAAAGCTTCCTGTTAAGATTATTGCAGCTTCCCCTCAGTCAGCATGACCAACACTTAGGGGGGAGTAGCTTAAGGGTGCGAAGGCATTATTCTGCTTTTTTTCTTTCAAGCTACCGGTGCCTTGTTCTCATGATCGACGGTGAAGCCAAGTTGGAGAAGCACTGGTAGAAACATAAAGGGTTCACTGTTATGGCAGCACATTTGCTGTGCTGTGGAAGTTTCTTGTGAGTACATTTTCTATTTCATTTCATTTGAGGATTTTTGTATTCATCCTTTTTTTTTGTGTGTGAAAACAACTACTAAACATAAGTGAGCGTTAAAGATTAAAGTTAGGATCAGAGAATTGAATCATAAATGAATAATGAACTTAAAGATACTAATGTTATTCCGTTATGGTGCCTTACAAAAGCATTTATACCAATTTGACACAAACCTCATTGTACTTTTAACATGTTGCCAACAGACCAGCAGAAAGTACCGCATAATTGTCAAACAAAACCACCTTTTGGTTCAATTGTGAATCTTTTTCTGTGCGTTTGTATAATCATTAGAAGAAGATTTTTTTTGCTGAGACTTCCTTGCAAAATGTCGTAAGCTCAGCCAGCCTGGACAAAAACTACAGGTTCCTGATTCAGCATGAATCCGTGCAACACCTAAGGAATGTTGTGTGCAGTATTAGATTTAGATCCACTTCACAATTATGCACTACTTTTCTGTCACATAAAATCTTATTAAAATACACTACTGTTTGTTAAATGTAGAAAAAAATAAGGTCAATGCTTTTGCAAGGAACTTTCTAGTTGGAGGTAAGATTTGAAGTTAATCTTTTAATTTTCCACCCTACGTACCGCTGACACTAAATAAACGCTCACATTTATTAATTATTTCATGTTATTTATTCAATGAGTTTAAATTTACCCTGTTTAAGTGAACTAATGGTAAAGTTTTGTTGAAGAAGAGAGAAAGCAATATCGATGTATAGTAGAACATTTTCAACTTTCAAAAAAGATGGATTTCCACTTGTCTTCTCGAGGAGTCGGGTGTCATCATGGTGGTGGTGAAATGTGGTGGTAAAATTCAAAAACAGCATCTTGTGGCAAATCTGACTGTACTGTATACATTTTATTCTCCACGTTACACCAAACCTACCTGCCAACTTCATCCCAGTAGATGACAGATTTCACTCCTCAATGTATCTGAGTTTCAGACCGATGCAGCCGCCTCGAGTCTGTACTGTGCGTTTCAAATTTTACACTGAAAGAAGCCTAACATATCGAACACTGCCTTCCACCTGAACGTCTGCTTTCGCTTGATAAGTGACAGCCTCGCGCGTTCTTCCTCCTCTCATCATGCAAGCTCCAGAATGTTTTTTTTTTGTTTTGTTTTTGAGCTTCAGATTGTATCGCCGCGACCGTCTGTAACCCTGAGCAGTCCAGTCACATCGTTGGTAACACACACTATGCATGACTCGTAGAATTGTCATTCCGACAGCCTCCGCCTAATGTAATGTTGCACTAATACTAACATAATCTTTATACAAATGTTTCCATCAACTGACTTTTGAACTTTTATGATTGAATATATTTACTTCCATCTTCTTATGTTTGTGTTTGTATACAGTAATGAAGAATTAGGTCTAATCAAATGCTGTCTCTTTAAGCAGTCGCTCTGAAGAAGCAGAAGTGCCTTTTTTTAGAAAAAAAAAACATGTTGATATCAGAATCCCTGTTTTCACACTTTGAAATTGGGAATTAAAATGGTTTGTATGTATTTTACCTTTCCTACTGATGTTGTCTTGTAGGCAGTCAGTTCTGCTGTCTTTTTTTAAATATAAAATAAAGCAAGATGCATCAATTAAAAAAACAAAAGTGTGCTTACTACACACCTAAAAACTGTACTGTATACTGAAGCCATATTCATTTTAACCAGCATGATGCACTGTTACAACTTTAATCTTAAAACCATCTGTAGTTTTGTTTTCCAGCTGAACTAAAACAGGCTCACCGTTTCTATCATTACACATTTGCTGATTGTTGAAATGAAATGTTCTGTTGTAAAATACTTGTTTAGTATGTATGAAGTAATATAAAAGTCTGTGGTTCCTTTCCATGTACTCTTGTAGATATTCTGTGAAGTGCACCTTTGTTTATTCTGATTCCAAAACCTACTATAAAGACATAAAATGATACGACAGGAGATGAGCTTTCCTTCTGTTTGTTGTGTGTGACAAAGAAGAAATTATCCATCCATACTCTTAGTTGAAAATCTTTCTAGTTGGAAAAATAAATACGTCAGACTTCCAAGTGAGAAAGTTTCAGATTTTTCACCAGCTCCAGTGTCAAAGTCCAACATGGCTCCTATCCAATGATAGGACAGTCATAAACAGCGCAGTCACACTTTTGTTTGTGTGTGTTTATCTGATTAAATCATCTATACTCCCAGAAAAGAGAGGTTTAATCTTAATATTCTGAAATAACTGAAAGATTATTTTATTTATTTATTGTCAAGCACAAGGGCAGAGTCTGTTTTTACACAATCAGCAGACTTAAAAGGAGGAACAGAGCAGAGAACAAAGGGAATTGAGGGAACAATTAGGACTAAATAAATGTAGTTCATTCAAATTCAAAATAGTGTATATCACTCATTGACATAAATGGAATAGAATCCCATATTTATGCAGGATAGATAACAGTGATAAAAAGTACAGAGAAAAAAAGAAGAGGTCCATAAATAGAACCTGGTGGCACCCCTTCCTGGAGAGTCGGCAGGGGGTGCCAGGTTCTTTTTGCGGACCTCTTCTTTTTTTCTCTGTACTTTTTATAACTGTTATCTATCCTGCATAAATATGGGATTCTATTCCCATCTTGGAAAAGACTTTCCCATCTTGGAAAAGTCTCAAATTGTTCCCCCCCCCCAAAGAAATGAAAGAAACCTTTGTATTTAAACAATACCTATATGAAAAGGCAATAAAAATAAAGAACAAAATAAATGTCATACATCTAAGAAAAAAACAAGAATAAATTTTTAGGTCCAAAGATTCAGTCCCAAAAAGAAAAAACAAAATAGAGAAGGTAAATGGCCCTTTAAATAGTTCTGGCGCTCGCATGCGCAGTAATATACCCGAGTCAGGCTCGATGACGTTCACTTTACGAGAACGTAAGTGTGGATTGGCTACGAATGCGGAAACAACAACGACTCCATACAGCTGCGTTTCCTCCCGAAGGAAATATGACAAATTTGGAATATTTTGAATAACAAGTTTTCGTCATTCGGGACATTCGGCTAAAACCGACAAAAAAACAAACATTTAATCATTTTAAACGAGGAGTTGGAGTTTTCAGTCCGTGTTTCAGAGCTGTCAGGTGTTTGTTTCGCTTCGTCCGTTTTGGCAGCTGGTCGGAGTTCGGTATGGACGCCGACGGTTCGGTGTCGGACGAGTCCGGGAGGAGGCGGAAGGTCCACGGCATGCTGAAGCTTTACTATGGGCTAAACGAGGAGGGTAAGGCCCCGGAGCAGCCGCAGTCCCTGGATCCCTGCGACATCAACGGGCCGCATTTTGACCCGGATCAGTACCTCAACAAGGTGCTGTCTGTTCAGCTTCTACTATCACACTTCTATAGTCGTATAAACACAAGTCATATGTTTTCCAGCACTTTATATTTACATGTAAATGCGTAGGATGACTTTAAGGTGCCATATTAAAGGATGTTTAATGACCATTGTGTTTCTGAATCTGCAGCTGAGAAGGGAGTGCTCCCTTTCTGAGCTGATGGACCACGAGACCTGCATGGTGAAGCAGATCCGCTCTCTGGACAGTGATATGCAGACCCTGGTCTATGAAAACTATAACAAGTTCATATCTGCTACAGGTAAAGTTGATGATGCGCATGTGTCTGTAGCCCCTGAACTACTTCATGTTTTGTCACGTTGCATTCACAAACTTCAATGTGTGCAGTAGACCAACATAAAGCACTGTAGCTTTGTAATACATGATAATACATGATTTCAACAATAGATTAAGTTTCAAGCCATGTGCTCAGTTTGTTTTAGGTCTGTACTTTGACTGGGCCATTATAACACACAGAGGCATCTAAACTAAGAGCCTCCAACATGCAGCTCTTTGAAATTGCACCATGCCTCAATAATTTGATTAATATTGCAAAACCAACAATACAAAAAAGAGAAAGAAATATAGCTATAGCAACAGTGGATTTTAGCAGTTTTATAGTTATTTGCATGGCGTAAATTCAGCATTAAATTTTCACAAGTATCAGTAAAACTAAAATAAAAATTTCATTGTGTTGGAGACTCTTTTTGTTTACATTTTCCATAAATATCAAAAGTCCTCTGTGGAAAAAAAAAATGTATCGGTCAATCCTGTTTTTGTAAATGTTTTAATTTGTTTTTAAACCTAAAGACAGATTTAACATTGTTCTACAAAAATGATCACGAATTTTCCATTGTAATATTTATTAAACATTTTTAGGTTTTCTTTTCACAAAAGGCTATTTAACTTTTACGACTCTAAACACGTTTCATTTAGCCGCACTGAGGGCCAGCATTAATTGCATTTTGTCACTCGTTCAGAAAGTAACTCATATTCATTACACATACAGTGAAATATTTCAGTCATTTATTTCCTGCAATTTGATTATCACGCACATATAATGGAAATATTTAATTGTATGTATAATGAATCTATTTGAGTTTTTCTTTCTGATAT
>VMRN01000011.1:2959481-2994481 GCA_010277015.1 Poeciliopsis turrubarensis
TTTAATTGTATGTATAATGAATCTATTTGAGTTTTTCTTTCTGATATGAGTGACAAAAAATGCTTAACATTTTCCACAATGTTCACATTTTTTGAGATGTATTTGTAGCACACTTTAATACAAATGCTAGACTGCTTTGTCTTAATCTAGTACATACATTTCAACAGATTATAGTGTTGTAATGTAACCTTGCAAAGGTCTTCAGATTCAAAGAAACTGAAGACCTTTGCATGTTTGTGAGGTATTTCGTCTCTCGTTAGACACCATCAGAAAAATGAAGAACGACTTCAAAAAGATGGAGGACGAAATGGATTGCTTGTCTGCGAAC
The DNA here is from genome assembly GCA_010277015.1 of Poeciliopsis turrubarensis. NCBI lineage: Eukaryota > Metazoa > Chordata > Actinopteri > Cyprinodontiformes > Poeciliidae > Poeciliopsis > Poeciliopsis turrubarensis. Next base: position 2,959,810 of record VMRN01000011.1, read on the forward strand.
ATGGCTGCTATCACTGACTTCAGCGCTTCCATCAGCGGCACGCTTCAGGACCAGCACGCACAGATAACCAAACTCTCTGGTATGATCCACATTTTTATTTTATGTTTTTTTTTTTTTTTTTTTTTTTTACTTTTGTTTACCTTTAGGATGATTTTCTTAGTTATTTGTCCCGTTATGTTTCTTGCCAGGGGTTCACACGCTACTGAGGAAACTTCAGTTTCTGTTTGAGTTGCCTGCTAGACTGAATAAGTGTCTGGAGCTGCAGGCCTATGCTCAGGCAGTGAGCTCCCACCGGCGTGCTCGCTGCGTGCTGCAGCAGTACAGCCACCTGCCCTCCTTCAAGGGGATTCAGGACGACTGCAACGCCATCATGGAGAAGCTCGCTCAGGAGCTTCGGCAGAAGTTCAGGTGGAAAAACTGTAAAGATCAGGGAAAGATGACACAATCATTAATTACAGGGTCCTTAAAAAGTCTTAAATTCTTGTGTCTAAAATCAAAGCCTTAAAACATGTTAAATTGACAAAATGAGATATACGTTTGTCTTAAATGCGTTAATCACAGGTTTAATTTTTCGTTGTGCCAGGACTATTTAATATAGTTTGTTGGCTTGTGGTGTTTTTTTTTTCAGGAAAAAGGCTGAGTTGTACGCTAACATCTTCATTGGTTGAGGCTATCGCTACCTGGCTGCTAATATGTACTTGCTAGATAGATTTTTTTGAGGCTATCAAGGGTCCTTGCAAATTTATCAGCAGTTGGCTTGCCTATATTTACACTTTTTTTGTATGAAATTTTATTCGAATTTCCAGTAAATTAAATTTGACTCCCTGAAACCTATAGTAAATAGGTGAATTAGTAAATATGCCCACAGACATGTTTCTTTCATTCTTACTAAGCTTGAGCTGTTTCATAAGGAAGATCAGGTTGAGTTAATTGATGTGGTAAGCCAGTTGAATAACTGGGACTGAGAACTAAAGGTTTTTTTTTTTAGATTAAAAGACTATGCATTTTCTTCAACTACATAATTATGTCACACGACATCCATCCCTTAAGATGCATTGACGTTGTTATGGCAAAACTTGGAAAAGTAGGCATGTGAATATATTTGCAAGGCATCATGTATTGACTCTGTTTAACAGTATTTTGTGTGTATGTGTGTTCATAGAGATGGCGGGACGAGCGCCAAAGACCTGTCGGAGTGTGTGGAGCTCCTGCTGCAGCTGGATGAGCCAGCAGAGGAGCTCTGTGAGAAATTCCTGAGTCATGCACGCTCTCGACTGGAGCAGGACCTTCAGGGGTTGGAAGCGGAGATCAAACCGTACCCGCCGACTCCAGCTCCCAAAGAGGCTGCAACACGCAGGTCATCGTCTTCCACCGCCGCAGGATCGCCGAGCGATAATTCCCCTAAGTCGCTCTCTCTACCTTCTCCCACCCCAAACACCGACATTCTCGAATTCATAGACAGAGGCTGCAATGAATTTGTCAGCAGCTTATGTCTGGTTATTACTTCCTATCAAGAATTGTTCATCAACCATGCTCAGACAGGCGAGCTGGCTTCGAAGAATATTCCTCAGATGGCAAACGGCAAGCTGCAGGCCTTCGTGGATGACCTGGCGGCTCGGTATTTCTCGCTTGTCGAGAGGAGGATACAAGAAGAGAAAGGAGTCGGCGATAATTCCCTCCTGGTCCGCGCTCTAGACCGCTTCCACCGCAGACTGCAGGCCGTGGCCAAACTGCTGCCCGGCTCGGCCGTTCCAAACCGGGGGACAGAAATCGTGATAAGAGCGGCAACGGAGCGAGTGAAGCAGTATCTCTCTGCTCTGCAGAGCTTCTACATGGACAGCCTGACAGATGTGAGACAGGCCCTAGCAACGCCTCGACTCTCAGTGGCTGGAGGCGGAGCGCATCTAGGAGGGCCTGCTGCTGGCAGGGATGCTCCCAGCAGTCTTCCAGAGCTTCTCGCATCTTTGTCAGCTTCTATTCTCAACCAGATCAAGTCGGTGTTGGCGTCAGTCCATCTCTTCACCGCCAAGGACATTACTTTCTCCAACAAGCCTTACTTCAAGGTAAATCTCCTTTGTTAAAAACATTTTTCATGAACTTTATTGATTTTTCCATCAGTCGGTTCCTTCCCGCAAAATCATCAGATTGCCACACTTTTTCATGTTATTGTATAATTGAAAGGTTTTTGCAAATTTTCCACAAAATTGGTCAAAAAAAACATTTGGTTTAAGTGACGCTAACTCTCACCCATGTCAGGCTGCAATCTGTGATCAATATGGCGAGTAACAAAAAGCCACATTTACCGACACAAGTATCAAAAAAATTCTTGCTGATATTTGTAAATTAGCTTTGCAAAATCATTTTGATAGCAAAAAAAAAAAAACAAACGCAAAATCTAGGTGGGACAGATCAGTTTGAAAAGGTGTTTAAAATTATTTAATTTTAAGAAGCAATTCCAACACAGCTGTTTAGTAATGTCTTAACAGTTGGGGTAGATGTTTTATTTATTGTTTATACATTCTGGCACAACTGGTCGTTGGAGAGCATTCATGTTATATATTTCCCAAAAGGAAAATGAGTTTGACACTCCTGTTCTAAACAAAGTTAAAAAGTGAGTTTTTACTGAAAGCTTTTCTCTGTATCGTCGCCGCAGGGCGAGTTCTGTAGCCAGGGAGTCCGTGAGAACCTGGTGGTGAACTTCATCAGGTTTGTGTGCCAGTCTTCCCGACACTTTTGCGAAAGCGCCGGCGACAAAGGAGGATCCACGCCCCCGGCTCTCCTGCTGCTGCTGTCTCGCCTCTGCTTGGACTTTGAGACGTCCACCATCTCCTACATACTCACGCTCACAGATGAACAGTTTCTCGTCCAGGTATTGGAGGACTGTAAAATATTTGGAGAAAAAATCCATAAGATTGTAGGTTGTAGCACGACAAACTGTAAACAAGTTTTTAAAATGACTCTGGTAAAAGACTGGCCGTCTTTTTCAGCACCAAAATCCCATAACACCAGTCACAACATTATGTGGAGAAGCAAGAGAAGCGGCACAAAAACTCCTCAATCATTATGTCAAGGTATTTCACCATTAGAAACAAAAATACAGAGGCAAGAGTGAAAATACACAGCATTTCCAAGACGACACCTTATTTTCTTTCTCTATCCAGGTTCAGGGGTTGATCATCTCGCAGATGTTAAGAAAGAGCGTTGAAACTCGAGACTGGGTCAACACCATCGAGCCCAGAAACGTCCGAGCTGTGATGAAGCGAGTCGTGGAGGACACCACCTCCATCGACGTCCAGGTATCGCTCTGAACGACAGACTGAGTCAAACTTCCACGGTTCCTACCTGAACATCACCCATGAATGTCCTGCAGGTTGGTCTGTTGTATGAAGAAGGTGTGAGGAAGGCCCACAGCAGTGACTCGAGCAAAAGGACCTTTTCCGTCTACAGCAGCTCCAGGCAGCAACCCCGTTATGCAGCCAGCTACACACCGAGGTGAAGCAACCTTGTTTATAAAACTCTGTTGCTTTGGTTAGCAGTTTGTGTTTATAACTCCTGAAATACAGATCAGAGGTGAGCTGTGTTTCCATTACAAACATGCACAAAACTTTGTCAATATTCTGCTAATGTAAAAAAACAACAACGGGTTCACAATCCCGGCGTTTGCATTAAATAATGAGCTGGTTAATGTGACAAGTCATTACAAATCATGGTAGCGACAGATATAGACATTTACATGAGACTTCAGTGTCTATTCTGGCGTTGGAGCGACAAGCCCGTCATGCCTCAGAGCGGATGTGTATGTATTTGGTGTTTTGGGGAAATTGTAGTCAGCGATTTTACAGAAGAGCTACGAATTAAATACTTCCGAATGACAAACTCGACTCCTGATGAACTTCGTTCTTTGGCAGTGTTAGTTGTTTCAGCACTGACTCTTTGTGGCACCACAGGAGGCCATCTGCCTCGTGGCAGTTTGTACTGACGATGTGTTAATTCGTACATGTTTTGAAATGCTTTGTAACTTACTCATAGTCTACTGTAAAGAGGTTTTCCTCAAAACTTTACTTTGGTCTGATCAGGGACCATATTTTATGAGCCAACCAGTCCCTTTGAGAATCAGACCAAAATAAATAGAAACATTATACAGTGTTTTTTGATGGTTGTATCTAATTTAAATAAATAAAGCAAGATTTTGGGATTAATTTATCTCCTTCACTCATAAAAATGCTGTGAACAAAATTGTTTAAATGGGGAAATAAATGGAAGTGGGAATGGCCTCAATGCCAATGAGTCGGTAGAGAATTGGTGAATCGCTATTTATGTCTACAGAGGTAATGTCATCACAGTTCCAGTGTTCCTAAAAATTCTGTAAAGTGAAAACTAATTTCATTTGCTTTTCTCTAAATAAGTGAGTCATTATTGTGTAGCGATGATGTCTAGAATAGGAGCAAGAGCTGATTGGTTGTTGTTTATCTGCAGCGCTCCCATGGATACCAATCTGCTGAGCAACATCCACAAGCTGTTTTCTGAAAGGATCGACATCTTCAGCTCTGTGGAGTTCAACAAGGTCAGTGCTGATCTTCATTTAGTTAAATAAATATCGTCTAACGGCCTTAGAAGCAGCACATGAGAATCTCATGTGCCGATCCGGGACCTGCAGGCTGTCTGCCTTTGGGAACGTGTGAATTGGAGCATGCTCAATGATGCTGCTGGTTACATTTTCAAAGTTGACTTCTTCGACTCTGGAGGCGCGGACGTGGGCGCACTTTAACATGCTAATGATACCCCTCGATTTCCTCCTTCGCATCATTTTCTAGCCACTCGGGGAAGAAAACAGCAGAATGTCTAAGGCTGTTCTGCCAACGTAGATTCTTGTTGCATGTATCTAAAGCAACACTAAAAACTTTATTCACATTTATTTGCTGTTTTGTCTCGGGAGTGTGTGTAGAAGTCTCCCTTCTTTGTGTTTCTCGTTTCCAAGCTCTTGATTTAATGAGCTTGGCTTCCAACCGCTGGCTGATGTCTTCAGTTTCCTCATAAGCACGTAGGAACTGTCCAGTGTGTGCTCAGCGTGGAGATCTGCTTCTTACAGCGCATGACTTTGCATTCACAGATGCTGTTCTTTGCTCTTGGGAAGTTAGGATATTCCTTCATGTTGATTTGTTCACTCGCAGTAATGGTTTCTGCCAGAAGTTTACAGCCACTTAACATTGGCATGTCATTTATGTTAATTCTGATCTTTAATTGATTTTGAGGGGGATTGATTATTAAAGCTTCAATGCATTTTTGCAAACGAGTATCAGGCAAATTTACATTTACTGTGGGTTTTCTCTGACTTCCATCGTGACCAACTTATACAAACTGCATCAAATTAACATAAACACCCCCACCAATATTTGAATAAATGGCTTTTAGCAAGTTACAGGAACAAAAACACATTCTTCTTGTAGCCATCAAGTAAAGGCAGAGTTTTCATAAAATGGATGGCTGCCTAGAACAAATAATTCATGAATTTCAACAAGGCTGACTTTCGAGCCATTCCAGAAGCTTGAATGTCAGCTGTATATATTCCAAAGCCAACTTTGAGACGTATTTGAGGGGTCAGTCACACCAGCCCTGTTCAGTTCGCTTTGATCCAACTCTAGTTTGTTTGCCTAGAAAGTCTGGTCCATTTCGGAAGAGTGAACGCGAACCAGAGACCGCTTCAAAAGCAGGAAGCGAACTAAAGTGCAGGGCATTGTGGGTAAATACAACCCAAGAAAACGCATGGTTTGTGTTTTTCTTTTAACAACCTGCAAAAGAAAAGTCCTACAACTGACAGCACTTTATTTTCGTTTACAATTTGTGAAGAAGGTTCAGAGGTTTTCATGTTGTTTACTTCAGTAGTTCTCGGTGCAGCGCCACCACAGGCGAGGGGAGGAACAAGGTTTGGATCGTTTGACACAATGGAGTGTGAAAGAGAACCAGCTGAAAATGTAACATATTGCAAGTTTGGCCCCCAATCCAACAAGCATAAAACAAGCAGGACAGTGGCTTTAGCAAGCTTCAAACATTGTGGTGGCTGTGAGTTTGTTTTGACCGACTGCTCCACTGTTCTTCATTCCTTCAGCCTCATCCCGTCACCCGGATGACGACTTGGATCTGCTGGCCAAATTAACGTGTCCTCTCTCCCAGGTCTCTGTGATGACGGGAATCATCAAAATCAGCCTGAAGACGTTCCTGGAGTGTGTCCGCCTGCGCACTTTTGGACGCTACGGCCTGCAGCAGATCCAAGTCGACTGCCACTACCTGCAGATGTACCTGTGGCGCTTCGTATCAGACGAGAACCTCGTTCACTTCCTGTTGGATGAGATAGTGGGAAGCTCCGCTCACCGCTGCCTGGACCCCTCACCGATGGAGCAGAGTGTTATTGAAGTGATCTGTGAGAGAGGCTGAGTTGTTCCTCTGTTACGTTGTGCGGGGATCGTTTAGCCACTATTGGCATCAATTCGGTGAATACCGTAAACATATTGAAGGAAAATAATCGTCCGAATCTCTTGTTTATTACTCCTCCCACAGTTCTCGGCTGGTATATTTCCAAGATTTACCAATCATGTTCTTGTCTGTCGAGTTTACTTACAGTTTCTAATGTTAATAATTTACTATAAAATAATAATTAAACAAAAAAAACTTGGATTCATCTCTAGCACTCCGACCTTGAAGATAATATGAATGTGAAAAGAAAACACTGACGACTAAAGAGCAAACCTGTGTCCAGTGAAAGCTGCTCCATTAGTAAATTTCTTCAGGCTATTTGTGGACTTTGTTTTTGTTTTCATTCATTAACTGTAAACTGCAGTACATCCATGTTTCCTGTCTGTTTTCTGCGAATTACCTAACTTGAATGTATGTCCGGAATAAACATGTATGGGTTTAAACGAGCCTGTTCTTATTCATTCTAAAAACATGGAACTTTAGGTGTTCGATGCGATTCAGGAGTCGTTTCCCAACAGACTGGCCTCTGAGGAGTTGTCCGGCTGTCGCCACCTGATTTGGCTGGCTCTGATTGGTTAAGGCATCTTGTCTCCACCCTCTTCTGATGACAACGGACGAATCTGATTGGCTGAAAGGTAGCGCCGTGCCGACAGGTCGTACGTTGGGCGGGTCCGCGTGCAGGTTGCAGTATGGACGGACAGGACATCCTCTGAGGCTCGGCAGACTCCCTCCTGTCCCCAACACTGGTAAGAGATTTAATTTACTGTGTTAAATAACAGATTCGCCCTTTTTGACGTTCAGGTAATGGTAACGGCGGCGTTTCTAGATGGTGTTGCCTCCCGTTTCTGTGTAGAAAGGTTGGTGTGTGTGTCACTGGCTGCACTTTGACCCAAGTTTTGACAGATATTACTCTTTACACAACCCGCTTATTAAACATAGCCTGGAGCAAATAATCTCAGGATTATAACTGAATATTTTTTTCATTTATCCTTGGAGATTTTATTTTCTTAGGCAACATTTTGATTCTCATTCATTGAGTTGGCTTCATCTTTTAATGTAAATATTGAATTTAATTCCAGGGAACTCGTGTGAACCGCAAGACCTCACGATATTTTAGAAAGTTTATTTTTATTTATTTATTTTTTTTAAGCATATATGGTGTATCACATCAGCTACAACTTCTAGATGGCAATTTTACAACAACTGTGTTGTTGTGCACGTCCAGTTAGAAGTTTATCATTGTCCTTAATTTTGATTTTAAAAGGGAAGCTGATGAATTTTTGAGTGATGCTGCGTTTCCACCTGGAGCAAAACAGAGCAGCATCACGATGCTGCCACCGCCATAAAAGTCTGGACGATGTCCACTCTGTGTGTCAATTATTCCATACAGGAGGAGGAAAATGGGACCCAAGAAAGCCCTGAAACACAGACTGTCACACGACACAGAAAGAGAGTTTGGAGGAACTCTGGGTAAGCTGGAGCCGTGCAGTCCATTTGAATCTGTGATGGAAGAGTCATGTCAAAAAAAACAATAAAAATTAAGGAAGACACTTGAGGACCGACTGTGTTTTCCTGACATATTTTAACAAATGGAGGAATGGCAGAAACTTTTCTCAGACCGACGTCAGACTGATAGATTGCTGACGTTATTTCAGCCCAACTGTAACGCAAGATATCAGATCACGTTATTTTAAACGTCTTTCTTGCCTGGTATTATTGCTGTTATCAGTCAAAGGTCTTGAACTGTCTGACCATCCCATCGTCTCATTTCCTCCTCTGTTCTCTCAGGTGCCGTGTGCATTCCTGTTTTCCTCCCACTGACCGTTCTCTTCCTGATCTGTGTGAGCCAATCACCGGAGGCCGGCGTCCTCCGGTGGCCCCCCTGCCTCCCGTCCGCCGACCAGCTGTGGGACCCGCTGGCTCCCGTGCTGCTGCTGGGATGGATCGGGCTGCATGCCCTCCTCTACTTGCTGCCGTTAGGAAAGGTGTGAAATGTCTGCAGAATGTCCCCTTGGTTTTGGTCTGTCACGTAAAAATCTCAGTTAAATCCAAGGATCTCTGTGGGTTTTAATATGATAAAACGCAAGAAGGTCCAAGTGTTATGAATACTACAATGAATAATCAATGATAAAGCATTAAACTGTTTATATTACGATATTACTCAGCTCTGTGAGGTGGTCGTGTTGAATATTCTTGTCGCCATTTGTTTCTTTTAGTTTTTATTGTTTTTTTTGTTTTGGCCAGTACTAGCACTCAGAATGCAAGATCTTGTCTAAACTTACAATTTAAAATACGGAATTGATTAGTCCGTAAGTGTAGAATAGCAGAAACACATAAACAACAGTGATGGCAGGACTTTTGGCCACTGTTTATTGCATCTTTAAATAAATATGAAATGGAAAACGGAGCAAGAGTTCATTGAGTGTCTCGTTATGTTATTTGTTTAGATTTGCACGATTACCTTTCTTCGAACTGCATGTTGTGATCATTGTTTTGACGCATCCTGCAGGTCTTTGAAACATCACTGCATTGTTCGCAAGTATAATATTGGTATATTATACTTGCGAATATATTAATATTCGCAAGTATATTGATATATTGATGCTGCATCCTCATGCAGCATCTTGAGGATGACCTCATGATGCTGCAGCACGTCTGTTATTGGGTATTTTTGTCAAGTGTTTCTGCTTGATTTCTCACCAGTGCTCTTTTTGCATGCAGGTCTCTGAAGGATTAGTGCTGAGAGACGGAAGCCGCCTCAAGTATCCCATAAATGGTATTAATCAGCTTCATTACTGATCAAGGCTTTTTTAAAATTAATCTCTTTGTCCAAATAAATAAATAAATAAAGTGTGATGTTTTATCGGTGTCTTGCGCGACACTTTACTCATGTTTGCCTGTTTGAGCTGAAGCGTACTTTAGATAAACATTAAATCTACCTGCCAACTTTTAACTGTTTTTTTTTTCAATGCAGTCCTCTATCTGTTTGCTCTCCCTGGGGTTATAACATTTAGCTTTGTTTGTTTTCCTCCCTCAGGTTTCCACGGCCTGTGCATCAGCGCCGTGTTGCTGTCGGTGCTGCTGGGGCTCGGCGCTCCTCTCGGATCTCTGTTTGAGCTGCTGGTGCCGCTGGCGGTGTCTGCCGTCGTCGTGTCGTTTCTGTCCTCCGTCTACCTCTACGTCCGCTCTTTCTGGGCTCCCTCCCATGCTCTGGCCCTGGGGGGAGACACGGGTGAGAAAGCGAGCTTCACCGGGAAAAAAGCAGGGGAATCGACGCGAAAGCGCTGTGTAAACACGGCCAGCGGCTACGCGCTGCGCATTCGAATGCCCGCTTGTTGGATTGCGGGATGTTTTTTTGGTTTTCCTGTGGGTAAATAGCTAAGGGGCCTGCCGCTCGGCAGGAGTTTGCAGGCATCAGCATCAGCTGCATTCTGGCTTTTCAAGTCGGGTGACCCTGCTGCGCCAGCTGCACGCTGTTCTTATGTATCCTCAGGCAATAAGCAGCCACAAAGGCAGAAAACGGCAGAAACGTTATTCAGTTTCTGAGAGGATGAATTCTGCTAATGGAGAGAAAAACACATATGACTGTATTAGCTCCGTTTCTGCAGTCAGAGTTGCATGTGGGGCTGAAATGATGCTCGACTAATTTTGTGGACAATTGATCGTTGATCCGAGTTTACGGACTCAAAACAAGGTTCAATTGCTGAAAGTACAACATACTCACAGCAGCAATTAAGCCAAAAATGAATATATTTAGCATTTAAGAAAAACCTACTTTGTCCAACTCATGGCCTACGTTTAGCTTCACTTGGTTGAAATTTTGCGTTAAAAAAAAAAATCCAATTCCTATTTGCTGCCCGTTTATTAATTGGTTTATCCAAAAGCGAATCAACAGATCAATCCTACAGTGCACTGACATCAAGTACAGAAAGGCTGAGCTTTCACACTTTCACACGCTAAATGAATGTTGTTAAACTTTAGGCAATAAAATGTTTGTTTTCTTATTTGCGTATTGGTAATTAATGTTTAAAGTTGTCAACTATACAAATGACGCATTAATTTCTTAAAGAGAACATGTTGGTACACACCTTTGATGTATTTAATCAAACAAGAATAAGGTAACTTGAACTGTATCTCAACACTCAGACATCTCAGCATCTTCAGAGTCGTTTTTACTTGTCGCTTGTCTTGTTGTAGGGAATCCCCTTTATGACTTCTTCATCGGCCGGGAGCTGAACCCTCGGATCGGAAACTTTGACCTCAAGTATTTCTGTGAACTCAGACCAGGTCTGATTGGTTGGGTAAGTTCAATATTCAATGTGACAAATCATGTTCTGGTTCACGTTTACATTTTTGATCACGTTTTCCAAAAGTTAGGAGACAGCGCAACATGAAATGTCACTTTTTTTTTCTGTTTGTTTTTTGTTTTTCTGATGGCGATATGTCCAAAAGTGATGCAAAAATGTGTCATAAGAACTAGACTCCCTTTCTTTAAAACCCAAACTGACCACCGGGTGGCGCTGTTGCTCTCCTCTGATCGATTTGCAGCCTCAGTTTTGTCGCAACCCAGATCAAAGTTCTGCTGCCTCCCCAATGACCCAGCACAGTACCAGATGTATTGGACACTTTTATCTCGCATCTGCGTCACCAGAGAGAATTAAAAAAAAAAAAAAAAATACAGCAGAGAGAGATTTATTAGTTTGAAATTAAATGTTTTTATCACTCCGCCAGAAAATTTCAGAATAGAAATGACAAATTAATAAGATTGAAGTAGGAAAGGAAAGTGGTGTCCCTCTTCAGGCACAGAGTAAACGGTTAAACCTTTGCACATGTGAATGTCTTAAAGCAGCGTGCGTAGGAGAGCAGAAGAGAAACCTTCCACCAACTGGCTCCAGACAATGTGTGGGATTTATTTTTTTATTTTTTATTTTTTTTGTCTTTTTTACATCTTTTGGAAATGTCAAAACTATTTGCTTTTTAGCGTTCAGAATTTCTTTATCACAATTGATGACAATGTCCCAAATTAAAACAAGCAAGTGAACTCACATGATCGTGTCCTGACAAATTATAATAATTTATTCACAGTTTGAAGCTACAAAAGAGTCATAAGGTTCAGAATAACAAACAATAAGATGCATGATTTCACCAAAAGTCACGGTTCTCTTGCATTTATCATTGGAGGAGAAGCTAAACGATTAGTTTTGATTGCTAATGCTTTGCGATAGAAATCAACCCCTTGAGCTTTTTGCTTTCTTTTTTTCTAAGTGTATATTATTTAAACTTATTCCGGTTATTGCAGTGCAGATATTCTCTCCGTCCCTTCAGGTGGTCATTAACCTCGGGATGCTGATGAAGGAGGCGGAGCTTCGCGGTTCTCCTTCCCTCTCCATGGTCCTGGTCAACTGCTTCCAGCTGCTGTATGTGGCAGACGCTTTGTGGAACGAAGTGAGCTTTGTTACTCTTATTTCACAAAGATATGTCATGTGTGTCAGACTCAAGGCCCGCAGGCCAAATGTGGTCGTTTGGAGCCTTCTAGTCTTCAAATTACATTAATAAGGCCTTCTAGTTTTTCAACAAATCTGAAAAATCTGCACAAAATTCACACGAAATCTACGAATCCCCAATTTTTTCCTCAAAATTGGCCAAAAATATTTTGAGTTTAAGTGACATCAAGGCAGCCTCAGCCTGCCTTGATGTCAATTATAGTCCGTGATCGATATGCCGATTAATAAGTAGTTACATTTTAACATCATACATTTGCACAAACGTCATAAAAATTCCTTACAAATGTTTCTAAATTAGCACCACAAAATCAGTGATTTTGGTTGTTAAAAAACCCACAAAAAAAATCTCTAAATCCTGGATGGACTGATCAGTGTGAAACCTGAAACAAGCAGCTGCATGAACAAGCAGCTATTTATTCACATTTAACACTTTATCAGTACATTCTAGCACAACTGGCTTTTTAAGAACATTCAGATTTTTGATTGAATGAAAATGAGTTTGAAACTCCTGTGTGGAGAATCACCAGGATTCAACGTTTTATTTTGCATTGGAACTATGTCTTTTTTTTTTTTTTTTGCATTCTCACCAGGAGGCCGTTCTGACAACAATGGACATTGTGCATGACGGCTTCGGGTTCATGCTGGTGTTTGGCGACCTGGCCTGGGTTCCCTTCACCTACAGCCTGCAGGCGAACTTCCTGGTTGTCCACCCGCAGAGTCTGTCTTTGCTCGCGGCAGCGGTCATCGTCGCCCTGAACGGTGAATAGTGTTTTCACTGGATTCTGTTTCGTGGCACATTTGATGATTTTTAAACGCGTGTGTCCGTTTGTCGTCAGGTACTGGGTATTACATTTTCAGAAAATCCAACTCGCAGAAGAACCAGTTCAGGCGAGACCCGACTCACCCCAGCGTTTCAGGTCGTCCGTCATTTCCATTCTTTTTTTTTTTTTTCTTTTCTTTTTCTTTTTTTACCGTTCGGCAAAAGCTGTGGAAATTTATTGATGGAGTCCATTTTCTCACGCCATTTGATTTCATTTGCAATAAAGTTACTCCGCTCATGCGTGTCCTCCTGATGTCAGGACAGGAGAGGAAGAAGCTGAGGGATGAATTTTTTATTTTCTTTCCTAATATGCATTCTGCACAACTCCTTACAGGACTGGAGACCATCGCCACAGCAACAGGGAAACGGCTGCTGGTGTCAGGCTGGTGGGGTCTCGTTCGTCATCCCAATTACCTCGGCGACCTCCTTATGGCGCTGGCCTGGTCCCTGCCATGTGGTAAGAGCGCTTCAGACTCCCTGCTGCCTTGTTGACCAACCTCACACAGCCTCAGAGGCTCTTTTGTGTGACTTCAATTGTCAAATTGAATCTAAAGTCGAAAATATATACAAAATCGACCAGGAATTCCTAAGTTTCTTCATGTATATTTGTTAAAAAAAGATCAACTCATGATGAAATATGCAATAATAATAGGTGAAGTAGGCTCAAGCTTCTCTGTCACTTGTCTGAGTTTTTTTTTTCTTAATTATAACACTAATTGACCCACTTAGAACTGTCTTAGAACTTAGAACATATTCTGCTGCCATCTACAGAAACTCAAGGGCAGATGAGAAAAAAAGTCACTGATGAAGACAGTATTTGGTCTTTCTCTTCTCAGGATGAGATATTTTTTAATGAAAATTAAATTAGTAATAGTTCTCTTTTAATTGATTCAAATCCCAGTTCATAGTGCGTGTTAATTACCAGCTGGGTGGAGTTTTAGTCTAGTGGAAAAAAAGTTGTACTGTGATGGCCGGACAAGGCCAGTACAAATTTCAGGGGGTTACAGCTATAAAAAAAATATTCTACAATGTAATATAAAATAAAATAACATAATCTGACTCTGAATTTTAATTTCTTTTACATAAAAATTTTCTCTGGAGGCGCAAAGAGGTGGTGAACATTTTTCTAGAGGTGGCCATGGTCCCCTTTTGCCCCCCATTAGAGGACGCCACTGTTTAAGTTGTTAATTATATCCAACAAATCAGGTTGTGTGAATCTGTGATATTTGATCAAGTGAATTGAGCAAAGAAGCAGCGCTTCCTGCTTGCACATTTGCTATTTAGATCCAATTATATATTTATATTTAACTATTTGGCTTCTTTTAATATGAACTTCATCAACCACATAAGAGATATCCTGCATGAACAGAAGATGGTGCATTTGTAGGCTTTCTGTTTTACTTAGCTCCTTAGATCTGTGCCACTTGGCAGGGATGTTGTTCCACTTTTTCCAATCAAAGTCTCCCTGTCACCAGTGGCTTCGGAGAGAGGTTTCCTGCTGACAGCCATGTGATAGCATCCTGACTCGTGTCAAGACCCGCTTCAGATGCTTTAGTTTCTTTCCGTCATTGTGGTTGCTGGTTGCTGGTTTGGCTTTGGTTCCTTTTAAATGCATTTTGGGGAATTTTTTTGTTTGTTTGTTTTCCAATAGAGAAAGAAAATAGGGCAAAAAGAATGATGGATTATTCAATAAATCCCTATGATCTGCGATGTAAATATCTTTTTTTCCGTGAGCCACCACTTCACCAGGTAAACCGCATAAATTATTGTGACAGGGTGACTCTTTGGTCTGAGCTCTTTAATGAATCCCAACCTGCTGCTGATGAAAGCTTTTACAGTGAGATGTTAGCATGAGTCTTCTGAGACACGATGACTGATAATCAGCCCTGCAGTGATTATTTATTTTATTTTATTTTTTATTTTAAAATAGTTCCATATCGTACACACCCTGCATAGTAAACGGCAGCAGCACAGATTTCTATCGGAAAGCCCGGTCGTTGCTACGGACATCTTTACAGATAATACTGAGCTGAGAGGTTTGGGCTTTTTCTCACACGAGCCCTTTTGTGTTTTCGACTGTTTTTCCTCGTGTAGGTCGTCGTGATCCCTATTGTAGGACGGCAGTGCATATCTAAAACTTGTTTTAATCTCTTTTGATGCTGAATGGCAAGACTTTAAAGTACCGCTAGCCCATGCGCCCGCGCAGCTGCTCATCAAAGCTTCCCAACACCTTCTTCACTGCTTTGAGGTCATCTTTAATATCCTTACATCTCATGTTTTGTATTCAGCCCGTTTCTTATCTTCACAACCATGTGGAAACCCTCCAAAACAGCCTGGGTGAAAGAAGCCGTGGCTGTTTCTGGTACTGTTTACAGTAAAGTCAGCTAGATAGTTTACACATTGATTAGCAGGGTTTTTTGTTTTTTTTTTTAATCATAGTAGCATGATCTCATACAGAAAAGTTAAATATTAAATTCCACCCTTGACAATCCTGATTAGTCTAACTGAAGTATTTTTGCATAGAAATGTCTAATTAGTTATCCACAACTTCCTTATGCCCTTTGGATGACACAGAGGCTTATTCCTCAAAACAGGAAAGACAGGAGAACAGTCAAGTAATGCAGATGTGTGCGGATCTTTTGACAACAACGTAACTGCTTGCCTAATCTTTCCCATGGCTGCAGTGAGAGGAATGATTGCGTTTTAAACAGTTGGGCGATGTATTTAACACCTGTAAAACAGGTTAAATATATTTCTAAAGCTTATTGCTGGAAAACTGCAGCTAAGGGTCACACCTCAGGTCAGCAAGCCTCGTCACTCCACAATCTGTCCGAGAGATGTTAATGGGAAACACTGGTTTCGGTTTTCTGTGAAGGCCACCAGAACTGAGGACCCAGAAAGAACATCTGGAGACTATTGTGCGAAGAATTGTTCTTTATAAAAATCAAGAAAATTGCAGAAAATCTTCTCTGTTTGACTTCGGTCAGAGGCTTTTTCAGTTTCGCTGCAACAGACTGCTACAGGAGATCCTTCCTATAACTTATATGTAACATGCAGTTTCCCAAACCAAAATGTCTCTCCTACTATTTCAAACTTAAAAGTGTGGAGTTTGTTAACTTAACAGGAACTGTGTGATCCGCTGAGATAAAACCAACGTTTGAGGTATTATGCAACTAACACTACGTGTAGTTCTGGAACAGAAAAGACCCTGAAACAAACAGTTATGTACGGTAGCAGACTTATTATGCTGTGGGCCTCTTTCCCTTCCAAATTCTCTCAAAATCAGGTTACAGTTCATGGCAAACTGAAGAGATTTCAAACACACATCTCTCCCCCCCGGATGTTTTAAGGCCTTAGTCTGGCCTCATTAACCTCTTAGGATATTTTCTGTATTTTTGACCAAGCAGTGAGATTCCGACACAATGACACGGCAGACTGCATCACTTTCCCTTGAACTATACCCGAATAGCAGCTGTCAGACTTTTGTTGCGGTTGACGTTTCTCTCTACGTCTCATTGAAATTCGGCTCAAAGTGACTCACTGCTGTCGCAGCCTTTGTAACTGAGACGTGTTATGCACTTTCTGTCTTAATTGCTGGTGCAAAATCCCAAACTGAGAAATTCTTAAAAAAAAAAAAAAAAAAAAAAAAAAAACATGGCAGCATGTTCCAGACAAAAACCGATGAAACAATGACAGACAGACAAAGACTCTAAGTACAGGCTTGCAAAGTGACCGTCGAGATGACTCAACACTGAACTCTATGGGCATAATCAAACCGCTATTCAGCACCAGGCTTTTATGCAACACAAACGGAAAGGATAGTGCGCTGCTATTTGCGGAGGGGGGCCTGCACTCTTGATTACAGCTTGTTAAATGTGGCTCACGTCACAAACGCTGGTAAGAGAAGGTGTGTGTTTCTCCTCTCCAATCCAACATTGATTAATCCCTCGGGTGACATTTTTAGGCTGCTTTTTAGGTCATTTATGCTTGTTGCTGTTCTGCTTTCCCCTCCAGGCTTCTCTCATCTCTTGCCGTATTTCTACGTGGTTTACTTCGCCATCCTGCTGGTTCACCGGGAGGCGCGGGACGAGAGGCAGTGCAGGGCCAAGTACGGACTCGCGTGGGACGCCTACTGTCGCCGGGTTCCCTACAGGATCTTCCCGTACATTTACTGACAAAGGACAGTAAATGTTGAGATCAACATTTAAATCAGAACTGGTTTAGATGGTAGAGAACTGTATCAAATTGTTTTTATTCTGATTTAAAAAAAACCGAAGACCGTAAACATCTCCTTTGTTTTGAACAAGTGTGAAAATCATTTCTGCCGAGGTAAGACAAAAAAACAAACTCCAAAGTGCCTTTTTATTAAAATGAAGTCACAGCATTTAGTGCCCATTTGGTGAAGCTTAATATAAATACTTATTTGTTGCAACTTTTTAAATTGAGTTAGCATTTAACATTTGTTTCTTTCTGTTATGCCATTTTACAAATATTTTATTGGGGTTTTAGGCGACAGGGCAACAAAACGTCATGTTATTGTGAGGTGGATGATTTCTAAATCTTTTTAAAAGTTAAAAAAAAAACTGAAAAGTGTGGTGTGCATTTAACATTCTGATTCCACCAAATAACAATTAGTGCCTTTAAAGTTACCTATGATTAGCAAACAAACGCTACCTGGATGCAAGTCTGTTGAGAAACCAAAACCTGGCGTCTCTAGAAAATCATCACGGAGGAAAGTCTATTTCATTTGCAGTTTTTCTCCAGATGACACGTCAGGGAGACATGTTGAAGGCTGAACACGGTGCATCTTGAGGCTGAAGGTGCCACCATGTTCGATCCACAATTAAGATCAAGTCCTATTTGTGTCGGGAAGGTCCAGATTGAATCTGTGGTGAAACTTAAAGCATTGATGTCCACAAAAACCCTCCGTACGATCTGACTGAGCTGGAGTTATTTTTGCACAGCATGGGCGCCGATTTCAGTCTCTGGAAACCGACAGCCTGCGGCGAAAGATGATTCTACAAAGTATCGACTCAGGTGGGCCGGAAACAAACGCTGGCATCGCTTTTCTTTCTCTCACGACATTTATAGTGCGAGTCATAGGCGTAGGAACCGGGGAGAGCCGGGGGGGACGTGTCCCCGCTCCAACATGGGAGGCAGGCGCATTTGTCTGCCCTAATAATTTCACCGCAGTTGCGAAACATATTGAGTTTGAAATCTTCCGCTCACGTGCTTTTATTTTGAAGGCGCACCAAAGCTCTTCCTCCCCCTCTGAAGGGCTCAGAGTGCTTAAAGGCAGCAGGAGTCAGAAACTCCCTGTGAATGAGGGAACACGGTCTGTCGGGAATGTTGCCATGAATATCCATTGTATATAACATCTTGTCGTCAAGTTTACGTTCATAAATAGAAACAAATGAGTTTTTTAGTGTAATGTCAGAGTGAGCAATGGCCACACAACACCTGATCATACTGACCACTTAACATGTATATTATATATTATATTATATTATATATTCAGGAGAATGAATAGTGATGCTGTTGAAGAAAGGTGAAGAGACTGAGGAAGCTCTGGTGAGGTCTTAAGTTAGTTTATTTTAATTTTAAAATAAACGGAACTATTTCATTATGAGGAGAACAGGCTGGGGGAGACATAGGAGAGCCAGGTGGAGCTTCAGGATCTGAAGATATAAACATTTTCTTTATTTTAATAAAACCAGAAAGGAGAACAGCTGAAGACTGACGTCGGCTTGATTTTTAAAAAAAACTTTTCAATATTTATTTCTCATTATTTCCACACTATAAGGTTAACTGGTTAGGAGATGATAAGAAAAGGGCTTGAGGAGAGGTTTTAAAATGAGTGAAAACTTTTGCTGTAGGAAATGCGTTGCCCAGTAAATAGAGTTGAGATGTATAATAATGTGTGCATCTGAAAATCGGTTGTTAAAATTCTCATTCTGTATGATTAAAACATACTTTTTATATTTCGTTAACTCACATTCTGATCTTGTGCATTACTGTAGCGCAATATTATCGTTTACCGCAGTAACTTCTGGAACAATTTCTCGTCCGTCAAAATCTGTTATTGTGACAGGCCTACACACATTTGACATATCGAGTGGTTAATGTATCACCAGGGATGTCATAGTTACTTTGAAAAAGTAACTTGATTACGCAATGAAAAGTGTGCATCTCTCTTATCCCGCCATCGTTTACGTTTGTGTCGCCCCAAGGAAGTAGAAGAAAGCAACAATATGTGTTCACCACAAACAGTAACTTGGATGGTAACTTTAATCTGCTTATTGGATTGGCAATGCGTTAGATTACGCATTACAAGAGGTCAGGTTAGGGCAACGCGTTGATGACATCGTTTCCTCAAGTTGTTTTCTGATCTGTCAGGTGATTTGGTGCGAGTTGCTTTGACTTGGTTTGTCGCACAGGAAGCTGCGCAGCCGATGAACGGCAGCGGGTAACAGTCACAGCATCTTCACTTAAACTCCCCGAGTAATCGAGTAATCTATCGATTATTAAAACGCTGCTCGTTCCCAAGCAGCTGCCTCCTTTAAAGGGGGAAAAAAGAAAAAAAAAAAAAGTGCACGGTTTGTTGCCGTGACCTCTGGTCCGACTCGTGCCGCACGTTGTCTGCTGTCGTTGATTCTGACGTTTTTTGTTTTTTTTTTCTTCTTTGTGTCTCCAAACAAATTAAATACCTGTTTGTGTCAACAGCGTTATATAAAAAAAAAAAATGTATGACACTCATTTCCATTGTGATTCACCTCGCATTTATTCTGCAGGTGATGTCTCTCCCCGCATGCAGTCAGAGAGGTGTGCACTCAGACGAAGGAGCTCTCTTCATTTGTCACCTATTCTGCCCTTCCGCGGCGCCGCTGGCCTCTGGCCTCACCCACACGCTGTTTTCTGTTGTTTTTCATATGCAAAGTGCTAATTAGGCGCTTGTACAATGACGGGATTATGTGCAGGATTTCCTACACGTGTTCACGCTTGTAACTCGCACGCATTCGTACACTTCTCTCTTGTATTTCAGGATTAAGGCACTATGGTGCTGCAGAGATTTATATTAATGCTTTTTGTTGAACGTCAGACTGGAAGCAGAAATTAAATAAGCAGGAGGAAAAACCTTTATACCTAAAAGCGTCATTTGTCAAGAACGTGATGTAATTAAATTTGAGGGAAGCAGGGCCCTGTCTCGACTGAAACGTCGCAAGCAGTTGGGACGGAGTTTTTCTCGTCTCGAATGAAACCATGAAAGTGAAATCTGCAGCTCGTTGAGACGAATGTGATGGATATCAATACGAATGAGGCGAGAGCTGACAGTCAGAGTGAGTCACAGTCGCGTCTCCGTCTGGACAGACGATCCACGGTCCACATAAAAACATAAGTGTGAACAGGTTTGACACATTCTTGGACCCAAACGCGTCGCTAGCACAACACTTCCACTTCTACGTCCGTCTGAAGATTTGCAAGGAGAACGGAAAGAATAGAACGGCAGATTATAATAGAAATGGATAAGTATTTCTACGCTCGCTAAAGAATTCATTCCCAGTTGTACTTGTTCCACGTTTTGCCACATTACCGTCACACACTTCAGTTTATTTTATTTGTTTATGGGATTTATTACCAACATAAAGCAGAGGGTAAGTCTGAAGCAGATCTTATTAACTCTGAAACCTGCGTTTCTTTCCCTTCACAATGATGTTGTTGAGTGTTTCGGATGATGTGTTTATACTGGATGCACGTATATTCAGTGTGGAAAAGAGACATAATATACTTTCGCCTTCCTTTCCACTTCCGCTTGATTCTCATCTTCCTCCACTGCTCCCTCTTCACTTTCTCCTATTGCAGTGGATTACTCCGGTAGCGTTTTCACCTGGACCAATCAGTGAACAGAACGAGAAGTTGTGAACGATGTAGAAGTGTAGTCTGCCTGCAGTTGTAGGAGATTGTGAGCGAAGCCATTCGGTCGACCAGACTTCCACACGTTGACTTAACGTTAACAGCTGCTTCGTTCAGCTTGGCAGCTCATCTCTTCACAGCGGAGAGATGGTCGTTTACATTTCGGCCCATTTTGGTAAGATTCATAGCGTCGAGCTGCCTCTTTACGTAGCTGACAGCTAAACATTTACGATTGCGTAGCATTTTAAATTCCAATAGAGTCTAAAGGCTGAACTATTGATTTAATTATGTTTGCGTTAGACATGTTTGGCATGTATCTTAATTATAAAATATAATTCAATTCTGCTTAGCAATTTTGATCTGATAGCATATATATCAATCGCATAAAGTCCTACTTGTACTAAAGCCTCTGAAAACCTTTCTCAAGGTACGAATGCGTTTGCAAATAGTCTGTTTTCATATTTGGCTACAGACAAAATATGACAAGCCCTTTAGTGTATTCCCTTTTTCTTTTTAATTAAACACCGAATTACAGAAATTGGATTTCTTTTCATGGTCTCCTTGTCAGTGAATGTGCTGGTAATCTTCCACCAAAATATGAAACTCTCTCTCTCCGCGTATTTAAACATAAATTTCACGTGTAAGGCGCTTTGCGGTTTTCCTAACCCGCACAGTCACAATAACATGCAGCCTGGAGTGTCTTGCATAATAATGAATGAGCACAATAATTGCCAGCGTGTGTGTGTGTGTGTGTGTTTGTCTGCGCGCATGTGCGCACCGGCCGATTGTGTATGCCGATCCTGACGTTTCAAGCCCATCAGTTGTGGCCAGTTTCCATGGTTACATCTCTCGGGGAGAGCACAGACGTGGGAGAGAGGGGAAAGGAGTTGAGACAATTATTGTGGTGGAGGGTGCTGTGAAAGGAAGAGCCCAGGATGATGGGAGTGCAGGAGTGTGAACCGTGGGCTGAGACAGAGTAGAAAAAAAGCCAATGCATGTTTTTCTCTCTGTGTGTGTTTGTGTGTGTGTGTGTGCTACTGTCTGCGGCCGCCACAACACACTCCGGGCTTCAGGTTGTCATGACTGCTTACCTGAGTCCGGGATATTTACGTCCCGGTAAAAGGTTTTTTGAGCAGAAAAGCGGCGCCGCGGGGCATCTGCACCACTTTTGACTTGGAATATTTTTTGCTTCGAGTGAGACCCTCGATGTGAGTCAACAGGAATTTCTAGTACAATTTGGTTTCCATGGTGACAGCGGGGAGCGATATGTCCTCTTCAAACAGAGGAAAAAAACACCAGCTTGAAGCCCTGTTGTTTTGTGTCTGAATCGTTATTCAGACTATTGATATACCGCAGGACCTCACAGACACCAGAAGCCCCCCGGCCTGTTTTTGACAAACACCATTTGTACATTTGACCAGCAGGTGTTTTTCAGCATCATACATTGCAGCAGGTCAGCTTTTTATAAGAACTTTTCTAGTTTTCATATGTTCTCATCCATTTCAATTCAACTGTAGTTTATTTTTGCAATATGTAAACAACAGACTGAAAATACCAAAAAAAAAAAAAAAAAAACCAAGTAAAGTTTGGTTTAGATATCTAAAAGAGAGAAAAGTTTGACGAGCCCCCCCCACCTTCTTCAAATCAGACAAAATGGGTGCCCATACCTGGTTGTTAGCCAGGTAAGGTCATTAATACCTGGTCAATAACCAGGTATGGTTAACGACCATGGTGTGGTTAATAGGTTACACACATGATGTTGTTGTTGTGTGTGTAAAAACACACACAATATCAGCGTCTTTAAACTGATATTCAAATTATTGTGAGGATACTAGCACCAGGTATCACCAGTTAGCTGTTGAATTAGGTCGGCCACTTTGAAGGGAGTGAATATTCATGCAGTCACCTGCAGAAATCAGTTTCCACTTTGTCACTAAATGGGTTATTTTTGTAATTTCTCACAAAGAAAAAATAAAAAAGATTTCTCACAATTGATTTGTAACATCAAAAAATTGGTAAAACATCCCAATATGTTTTAGATACGGTTCTATTGGCTAAGTTTAGCATCGTTAGTTGTTTTTACTTATGGTTTCTAAATATTACACAAGCGCGTACGATAACACTTTGTGTGTTTTGTACGCTTTCGTTCTTATTTCCTGACAGTTCCTGCGACGCTTGTGTGAAGCCGCTGCTGCGTCGCTGTCCCCGCAGACCTCCAGTGTATCTAGTTCTCATGTTAGTATTCTGGAGACATTAGCAGGAAGCTCTAACCTGCTTTCGGCTGCCTCTGAAGTGGAAGCTCTTGCCGTCTCAGTGGGGGCCTGCTCTCAGTTATTCTTGTACTCCTCAAGATGCGCCTAAATGTCTCTGCAGCCACTTCTAAATGCAGCTGTTAGCTTAGGCAGCTTTCAGCGAGGCGTTCTGTCCTCTGCCGCCGTCTAATTTACCACTCTGTTTCCTCCTGAATTTCCCCCCTCTGCAAGCTTGGGAAGTTTTTTTTTTTTTTGTATTTTTTTGTCATTTTCTCCTCGAGCGTACCAACCCAGCTGACCTTCAGCACCAAAGGAGAAACGTGGAAGCGACATTTGGCATAACTGTTTTATTGGGATATGGCGTGTAAATAGATGCACATCATAATGTAACCGAGTAGATATAAAGTGATTCACCAAATTGACCTTAGCATAATCATGAGGAATGTATAAAAGACGGATACGATACAGAATTCATTAAATTCAGTTTCCTAAAATGCTTTATTTAGAGCGACTATGTGATAATGTCCCAGCAGCAGCAGGCGGTTCTCCTTCCTCTGTCGGCGAGTTCCTGTGCTTCGGCAGTGATTGTCCAGACTCCACACATTCACACAGTTGGCGGAACGATGAGGTTCTCGGTGTCCTGTGATTATCCGCGAACGTCTCTTGGCACGACATATTGCTCGTCTTCCAAAACACTGGCAGCCTATGAAAGTTGCTTCAGTGATTGAAAGTGAAATTGCACAACCTATTTGAGATTTTTCTCCGAAGGCGATGGACGGCGTGTCGCCGCAAAGCGTCCCGAAGAAGAGCTGCTTCGTTTCTGCAGTCGATATTACGTCGCACTACGACGGCGTTCGGCTTCATGGCATTTTATTGGGGGGGGGGGAAATTCAAACAAGTAAATTGAAGGTGTCCTAGTCAAGATTTCTTTGTCCTTGACACTGGTTTGATGAAGCATATCCCAGTTCAATGCCACATTCAAGTAGCTGAAGGTTGTACGTTTTAGTGAATTTAGATTATTATGTCTTTACTCAAAGCTAAAGAGCTTGTGAAGATGTTCCCTGAAACTTGTGAAACTGTCATCATCCACAATGAGATGAGTTTCATTTATCGACATGGGCTGAAAGGAAGAAGAATCCATTGCTCCAAAAAACAACAGAAAAGGTCAAATTACGACGCGCAAATGCACAAAGATCTTAAAATTGGAGAAGTGCCCTGTGGTGCGAAGAAAATGAAATGTTTTGCCATAATCGATTATTGCTATTGATTTCTCCTTTAGTTTGCTGCAGTTGTACAGAAATCCACCCCCACTGTGGGACAACAAAGGATTTTTCCATCATGTCCTGGTGAACATTGTTGTATTTGTTGTGTGTCTGTATTTCTGCTGGAGGAGGGACTGGTGCACTTCACGTAGAGGAAGTTTATGTTTGGATACAAATGGGTCTTTTAAATGAACAGCAACATTAGTTATAAAGTCGCTTATGGACGAGAAAGTTGACGTTTTAGTGGCCATCAGAAAGTCCTGGTCCAGAAAGCTGTTGTAGAAAATGTTTGACCCAATCCATAACATTTAAAAACTGATTTCCCTGAACTGAATTGTAAGATTCAAAAAGGAACTGTAGAAAAATTGTTTCTGTGACTTTTGGATTCATGGTAATTAGAGCAGGGGTTTAGCTGACAGTGTAAACGCAAGACTTACCAAAATTTTTATTTATTTATTTTTTTTTGCTTTGAATTTATCGTATTGCCATTGTATTTATTATGAGCTCCCTGACGCACAGTGCAGGTCAGGTGACATGCAGGAAGATCCGATACACGCCCAGTACAGTCTCTCTGCCACGGTAAGGAAACAGGCCAGTGTGGGAAAACTCGGGCTCACACAAGTCTCACACATTTCGAGAAATTGGCCGCGCGTGCTTGCCGGCTAAATCAAACGGTGCAGCTGATCGGATGTTTAGTATTAGAAACTTGGAACCGTATCGTTTCAAAATACCTCAAACGGCAATTTGTGAGGCCTCGGCTTAAAAAGTCCTGACTGAATGAGAAACGTCTTTCATAGGCTGCTGTCACAAATTGGTTGCGACGTCTCGGCTCAAACGTTTGGCCCAATCACAGGCAAACTAAAGCGGCGTCACGGCGTTCCTACGATGGCTAGAACGTCGCAATCGAGTCGATGACCTCCCATCCCGACACTCGACCCTCACAAACACTGAATGGCAAACCTCTGATATGTCTCATGGATTGTACGACATTGCTATTTTATTTATTTGTTTTTTTTTAATTGCTTTTTATACACGAGATCTCTAGTCTACCTCGGCTCAGAGAAAAGTTTCAAAGACCGCTCACTAAAAAGGACTACTGCGTAGATGCAGATGAGTAAGAGTAAACTTCACTGGAAATAAGGCGCTCTCTGCACACTAAAAGTACAACAGATTTATTTTTTTTTTTCTACCTTGTTTCCTTCATTTAAAAAAAAACAAAAAAAAACAAAAAAAAAACAAGTGCCAGATGTGTTAAAGGCACAGTTCTGATTTTCGGGAAGTGAAGTTATTCTCGTCTCTCTGCAGAAACGAGTTTGGAAACGAGATCTACAGATCTCAGCGTAGGGAGAAAAAAAATAAATAAAAAATCAGAAATATCCCTTTAAACGCGCAAACCGTGAATCATTCTTAAATTTGGCACAAGTTTTTTTTTTTTTTTTTTTAACTATAAACTTTTGGCATCATTACTCTTTTCAGAAGCATGAACCTATGAAGCAATAAATATATACGTCTTTACAGCTACAGACAAAAACCCTTAAAGGCGGATTTATGAGGCGCAAACCCAGTGACGCGGGAAAATGTGAACACGGGCAACGAAAGCTGAATCCAGTCCGCGCCGGCGCATGTTTGCTTACAGATTCGCACAAACGCAGCTTCTCGTGAGCAGCTCCCCTAACGTCCTTCTGCGAGACTGGGTTCGATGTTGTACCTGGATGTCATTTGCCTCGCCGGTTCTCTGCAGATCGCTTCGACGTGACCGGCGCTTCAAATGTCACGACTAATTCGACTAATCACGATTTGAAAGTCGAAGGTTACAGACGTGTTCGCTTCTTTTTTTTTTTTTTTTTTTTTTTTCCGGCCCCTAAGTAGTTTGGAGATTCACAGTGAGCTGAGCGACCGGATCAGTAAGAGCAGCGTGGGGAAATCCAGCCCTTCAGAAATATCGGTGAATCGTGTATCGGGATCGAAGGCATCTCAAACATCCAACATCTTCTTTCACTTTCTTCTTTCTTCTTCTTTTTTTTTTTTTTGCTTCTTTTCAGTCTTTCAGAGCTGCTTGTTTTCTCTTTTCTTTAGGCTTTCTGAGAGCGGCATCTGGGATGAAGGGCTTAAACAAGATCCTAAGTAACACCGTTACACACTCACATTCGGTCACATCGGTCTTAGGCCAGAAGAGTCGGAAAATATGAAAAGAAGAAGATTTTTGCCTCCATCGGTTTTGGATATCTTACAGCTCCTTCCGGTGTAGATCTTCACAGCTCTTGTTAGAAGCTCACCAAGGCGTAGACCATGCTGAGGAGGGAAATTGGGCAAAAGTTAGGGACGAGAGGCATCACCGATCTGCTGACTGGTGTTGCGAAGTGACGGGAAAAACACAAGCACGTGCACGGAAAGGTCTCTACTGCGAACCTTCGGCGGGAATTTGCTGGAAATATTTCGAAATTCTGGGGCAACTTCAACAACTGTGATCTATTTAAACGTCCAAACATGAATTTGTTGGATCATTTTGTCAATGAATGACCTCTGGGACGACCAGGTCCCTCCTCACCTGTACAAGTAGTAGAAGAAAGAGAGCAAGTAGAAGCCCAGCTTGCACCACGACTCCTTCTGGCAGTAGTTCAGGATGTCGGCGTTCATCACGCTGACCGGGTCGTACATCACCTCCGATCCGTCGGCCGGCCGATGAAAGAACCTGAAAAGAGCAGCGGGTTTTAGGCCGGTCGGCTCAACGCGCAGCGATCGGACAGCTGCTGTGGGACCGTACCTCCACAGATGGTAGAAGAGCAGCGGGATATTGAGGCCAAGTGTGACCCACTCTCCGGCGCACATGAACATCAGGCAGAAGAGGCCGTGGATGGAGTACTCTGGTACCACCAGCTGGTCGGGACAGACACAGGGACTCGGTTAAACATCGCCGGGACGCTGCAGGCCGCACTGTGGCGCGATCCGGCAGAGTAAACTCACAGCTTCAGAGTGGAGGCGCTACCATTACAAACGCGAAGAAGTAGCTCCCCAAGGTGTTTAGAGTGTTTTCATTTCTTTCTCGGCTTGTAGGAGGTTTTTGCAGCCAGCTTTCCTCCACCAAATCAGCAGTTTGGTCCCGTTGTAAGTGTGTTTGAAAGCGAGTTTTTGTGTTGATGCATCAAGCTGCATCCTGAACCACCAGATTCCTGCTCAACAGTCTGTCTGAATGCAGAGCTGCTGCTATTCTTTTCTACTTTTTTGCACTTATGTGTCCTTCCTGTTATCTGTTTAATGGTTTTTCACACAGTTGCACCATAATTTTAAGGTTTTGTGTCGGATTTGAATGGAGGTACGGGCTTGGACTAGGCCATTCTGTCGGGTTTATCCGGACCATCCCATCGTAGCTCTGGCTGTTTCAGGGGCGTTGTTGTCCTCGCACTGATGTCTGCGGTTTATTATTTAACAGTGAATATAGTTTCAGATTCTTGTATAACTTTCCTTCAGGTTAACTCAGAAAGCGAGCCTTTATTGTTACGAGTTCATTTCCTAGACCACAGAAAAGTCATTTTTAGGGAAGCTCAAATGTGAAAAATTGGGCCGATATTGATATGTGATAGTAAAACTGCTGTTATATTAGATTTACCAATTTTTGCTTGATCTGTTTTTATTTGATTACCTGATTAATCGTAAGAATAATCAATAGATTACTCAATTATTAAAATATTTGTTAACAACAGGCCTAAATTGCAGAATGATACTAAAAGTGTCATTCATATTCTGAAGCTCTATTTTCTTCTTGTCACTATTTTGGAGACCCACCAGCGTCTCTATTTAGTTACAATATTTGGACTGTAACTAAATATTTAATTTGCAAACATTTTTTTTTTTTGTTTTCTAACTGACATTCATGAAGATTATTTTTATATCATGACCGACATTTGAATTTATTCAAGTTATTTACTGCTCTTTCTCTCTCCCTCTTTAAAAAACTACAAAAAAAAAAAACAATTTAAAGCAGTTCTTTAAAAATAAACTTCTTTTACTAGAAGTTTTTTTTATGGATTTATTTTATTTAGTGGCAGCTTTTTTTTTTTTTTTTTCCATTTAAGCTGCCATCTTTCAAACGTTCATGAAACATTTGTGGCTCCAAACAGGTTTCCTGAAGCTTCGTGCATGATGCTGCCACCACCACGTTCCACAGGAACATCAGGGGTTTTTTTCCCCCCACAACACGTTACGCAGTTTCACGTCTTTCATTAGTTTGTTTTACAGCTTAGGAACGTACGTCAGAGTTGTCGGTACGAGCCCCTTCCGACTGCAGCACCAACATCCGTAACAACTGAAACGCTACACTTAGAGTCTTGCCCTGTTTCTACATCCATTTTCAAAGAAGCATAAAGAGCAACAGGAACTTTCAGAGACTTTTGAGTTTTGAATTTTTTTTTTTTTTTCACTAAAAGCTTTGAAACAAGATAAGGAAAAAAAGAAACTCCACAGATAAAAACCTTGATGGCATCTCCATCAGCGCCTGACTGCAGGACAGGAGCATATGTGAATCAGCGTGTGTGTGGGTGTGTGCGTGCGTGCGTGTGTGTGTGTGTGTGTGAAAGAGATGAAGCCCCTCAGCCTCAGTCATGCGCTCCCCTTCACCCCACCCAAAAGGTGAGAAACATCTGTTACTCACTCTGCGGAGCAGGTTGCAGATCCGCTCGATGTTCAAGATCCTTTCTCTCTAAAAAGGCCAACAAAGAAAGAAAGAACATCGCCTGTCAATAGTCTGCAAACTGCAAGATGTTCCTACAGAACAAAAGCAGCCACACAATGAAACGTGGGGACCAGAACAAATGAGCTGCAGATGATATTAACGTTGGTAATTATCAACTAAAACACCAACAATCACTTGATATCTGTTTCGTCTTTTAGTTTTTGAACAGCTAAGATTGATTACGCTCATGAACCCGTCCACATTTAATGGACTGCGGTGTTTTGGCTGGGCGAGCCAACAGCCCTCCGGCGAGCGGTAACGCGAGCTCTGATATGAGCGCTGTCCATCTTTCACAGCACCGATGAACACTAGTTTGCATTGTTCGCTAATGAGCTCAAATACCATCAGCCCGGTCATTAGCAGATGGCTCATCCATTTTATTTTATTCATCTGTTTATTTTCGGTGGAGCAAAGTTACATCAAATACGAAACATTGGTTAATCAGCAAGTCTAATTCCCTTTTATTTATGAGTCCGAGCTCCTTTTTTTTTTTTTTTTTTTGAAAACTTCTGTCTCGGGTCGAGGCCCTTTGATGTCTGCTCCCTTTAGTCGACATTTCTTTTTTTTTTTTTTAGAAAATGTGGACATAAATGGAGAATCCCCTGCTGACCTGAGAGTAAATTCTGCCCTGAATCTTCAGCCAGCTATCAACTGTTCAGCTTCAGCACAGTTAGCTCGGTCTGTCTGACTCCCCTCCGTCTTTTTCGAGCTCGGTGCCCCACATCCGCCACCGGATTCATCGTGTGAACGCGATAAACCGGATGCCGTCCGGTTTGGCGTTGGGAGTCGTAAACCGTTGCGCTCCTCCTTCTTTATGGCCTGCAGCTTCCCCGAGGTGCCCTCATTCGTGCCGGGTTTTCCAGGGCCCGATTCCACATGAACCAGACCTTTGTCAGAGGCGGTCGAGAAATTACGCAAAGCAAATAAAAGAGAACGAAAAACGACGAAGAGACGACAAAATGCAATTTGTATCTGCTGTTTTGAATAATGGAACACTTTGACGTGTTTTCGTTTAAACCAAGTCGACACAAATAATGATTCTGCAGCCATATTTAAAAAGACATGCATCCTGGTCCATCTAGCAAGACTTCGTGGGTTGAGATTAAAAAGCCGCCATTTTTCTCGATAAAGTCGTGTCTGTTTCTCAAAGTAACGGCGCATTTTCTCCGATATAAAGCCGGATCGTGTGAGTTCCAAGTTGGAAATACAAAAATGATTCTAAAAAAAAATACTGAAGCTGGGAGTCCTGGTGTCCAGGACGACAAAGGAATATCACGAAAGTTGAACGATCAAAGAGTAGTTTCATAAGGAGCGTTTGCTGTGCTAGATGAGACCAGTGTTAGATGAATGCTTACTAAATGTAGGAAGGGGATTTCAGATGAGGTATAAAAACAACTGAAAGGATCGACTGCGCTTACAAGATTCCAACTGTGAATATCAGCGACAAACACAGATCCAAACTAGAAACACACGTTTCAACACTGCCCTGTTGTCTGGATGCAATTCCTCTCTCAAATGTTTACCGCCTCTGTTGCTTTTGCTCACAACGCTGGCCGAGTGAACGCGGGTTTCTCTTGGCTTAAATCAAACCATGGCTGTGTACTTTCGCCGTCTATTTCCAGCCCGTTCCCCTTCAGTCGATTTGTAATTTTGGGAGAAGCTGCACATCAGCTTTTAGATGCCTGATGTGTTCGAGTTGCCATCTTACAGTGTGTGTGTGTGTGTGGGGGTGCAACGCCACTCAGTCATGCAGCTTTGACGCAACGAGCTTTCAGCGTCGAAAAATGGCTTCCACTTTTTTTTTTTTTTTTTTTTTTTTACAGAGACTGCTATGGATTTTACAGGTGGTGCAGCTTTTGTGTCCACTTCCTGTGGCTGGCGTGCCTCCACACACCCACGGCCTGGTTTCACAGTTTCCTCTCCCGCCCCTCATCGCTCCCTCACTTTCAGACGCAGGTTCACTTGACTGCTAGAACATTAGCTGTCCTGTGAAAAAAGACGCTCACAGCTGCTCCTCGGTTGCTAAGTGAATGATGGCACTTATGAAAGCTGATAACTAAAGACAGGAATTACACAACGATGTTTTCTGTAGCTTGTGGGACAGTAAAATATATTTATATTGTTGTATCTTATGTGACAGTCTAGCAGCACGAATTTGTCAATATTAAAGGAAGATTCTTTCCGGACGCAAATTCGAAAAGTGCCGAGGATTTGTATTCGACACAGCGGATTCAAAACTTTTACTCCACCGGCTTTTCACCAGTAGAAACCTCTTTACTTGTGATTATTTATGAAATTGCTCATAAAGCAAACGGCTGCCACTTGTTGAGTATGAGAGTGAACTGAGTCAAATGCCAATTTCATTTATCGCACCGTTTATCATTTATTGTGATACCGATTTTGATTTATCGTTATCATGTTAAATTCCAAGTTCCTGTAAGTTCCTGTAAGGAACCCTAAACCTGTCCGTATTGTTGGGATTGTTATTTTTGCTATTTCAATCCAACTGGTTGCTCAATGAAGAGCTTCAGTAATGATGGGATTAAATGCAGTTACTGTGTGTAGCTTTGGTGGAACGAGTCACTTCTTTATGCGACTTCAGAAGCGTATTTATAAACGGGAACGTTTTTCAAGAGCAGTGTTTGTGTTTGTGGGACTGCGATTGGTGTTTCCCAAAGTCACAGAAATCCAGTTGCTGAAGTTGTTATTGTTACCGTGATAACAATAACAATAACTTTATCACATCACAAAATATCGTGATAAAACTTTAAATCCATATCATCCATCCCTACTTGAACTAATATGTTCAAGAAAATATGTTGGATTTTCGGTAAAAAGGTCAAAGAATGAGAAGAAAACTCTGCTGGAAACTAGGACAAAAATCTACTTTCTTTTTGTTCTCTTTTTTTGTTTTGTTTTTTAAATTAATTACAGAGTTTGTTTTTGAGACGCGGGGTGGAAACGGTTCTCTCTGACAGCGTCGCAGTTCATCATTGTCTAAACAGGGGCTTCATTTGAACGGGTCTCTTTAACTGATGAGGCCAAGGAGCCCACGTCTTTCAAGAGCGCTGATTGCTTTAATCTGCATACAAATGACTTCTCAGAGAAACACCGTCCGCTTCACCGATCGCTTGGAAGCCCGGGATTAATGGTAAAGTCGAAAGTACAAATATTTATTGCTGAGAAAATGAACGCGTCTCCCTAAACGGAGCTCAATTGAATACCCAGAGGGATCCCCAGACCATTCTCCGCCATTAGATGGTGGCTGCCTGCCCTCTTTACATGTGTGATGATTATGAAGTAAAAAAAAAAAAAAAAAACATCTGAAAGCAGAGATTGCTCTTCGAGCAATCGTGAAGGTTTGACGCTCTCTTTTTTTACTTCGTTTTGGTTTTAGATTTAGGGAAACAACAGGGATCTTCTTACCGCTCTGGTGGGATTGCTCTGATCAATGGGGTTTTTGAAGTCTGTGCGGAGTTCATCAAATGCAATGATCTGCAAAAAAAGAAGAAAAGAGAAAATGGGGGTGAAGCAGCAGAACGGTGTGAGAAAATGTTCTTTCGACTTTTCAGACGCACTCGTAACAATTGGCTGCAGGCCGATGCTATCGACGAGCAGCGCCTCTCGGTGTGTACCGCCCAGCTGCGGCCGCATCGTGAGAGGCACACATGGTGAGTTAGGGATGGATGTGCACATATGCAACTAGTGGAGGCATTGATCTGGCTTGTCTTGTGAACAGCGGCGTCCAGTAATTCATCAGTAATTACTGGTGTTCATCAGTAATTAAAAGCATCCATGTGTCTTGCAAAGTTTTTGAGGGACAAAATGCAAGAGTTTTCCGTTTGGGTGCATTTTTCTGTTTATTTAATGCAAGTCATTGTAATTGTTAGCAAAAACAACAACAACAACAACAACCCGATGCGCTGACTGGCAGGTGAGCCTTGGAAATGACTGCGACTGCTCCTTGAAATGCAAGAGAAGAATGAACGTCAGCAGGGGAGGAACCACTTGGATGTATAACAGAAAACGTCCCGGTAATTTCCCCCTATCTGAGTCCATATGGCGCCCCCTCAGCTTTCACACTTCGCTCCCTTGTAAACAGATGCAGTTTCCATGGAGACATGGTGAGTCCCCTCACCGGGCACCATGGTTACTCTTGAAAGAGAAGGGGGGGGGGATGATTGGTTGTGTGAGCCATACATAGTTTTGGGTGCTGCACCCCGTGGGTGGAGGCAGACACACGAGGGGTGGGGGGGGGCGTCGGAACATATTCCTGGTTTGATGGGCGTGTTTAAATCACCACAGAGCCAGACGCATACCTCACATGCAGACACAGTGGGTGAGACATACAGTCTCACCCACTTCGTCAACTGGTACATTAGTCATTTTAAGTCCTACAGTCCTAATGAGGCGTTTCATGTTTCGCTTTATGCCTGCCTGCCTCCATGCAGCAAATGTAAAAATAGGTGAGACATCGAAGCGGAGATGTTTGCAGAGCGTGTAACCGCCAAACAA
Source organism: Poeciliopsis turrubarensis (assembly GCA_010277015.1). Classification (NCBI taxonomy): domain Eukaryota; kingdom Metazoa; phylum Chordata; class Actinopteri; order Cyprinodontiformes; family Poeciliidae; genus Poeciliopsis; species Poeciliopsis turrubarensis. The sequence continues at coordinate 2,993,274 of VMRN01000011.1, forward strand.
AGAGCTCAGGTCTCCTGAGGCGTCTGAACAAATTCCACCCAAAACAGGGAGTTGGATGAAGCCCAATCTGGCGGGTCAGAGTCACGATCGGTGTGGCTTTCAAGCACTTTGTTTGAGAAAGTGTTTGTCGTCTGGAGCTCTCCGAGGGCTGACTGATGGCATAATTAGAAATCATGCATCCAGGGATTGTGCTAGCTTGTTCGGTGCCCTGGGCGAACAACATTCAGGACCTCCTGCCCCCCCCCCACTCTCGCGTTGTCAACCAACCATGACACATCATTTCAAATTTCCACTTTCCGAAGCAGGCGTAATGGGAATTTGATTAAATCTTATTTGAAAGACATAGAAGTGGTACACAGCACAGGTTGCACAGTGTAGAAAGTGTAAGGTGCTGTGTATGTATAATCTATTTGATATTGATCAGTATCAGTTATCGGACACAAAAGCAGTATCGATATTGGAAAACACTCCAAATTTTCATATGTCAGCATTGCCATCAAATAGGCTCTTGCTGCCCACATCGCTAATTTCAAAAACTGCTACTGTGTGCATCATTACGTTACCTTACATATTTATTCCTTACATATTTATTCCTTTTAAAAGGAATACAAAATCCAACTGACAACATTTGTGCTAAACAGAAATGCATCTACCTGTACAACTTCAATAGTTTCCATTGCAAATCTGGGCAAAACTTTACCAATATTCTGCTAATGTTGAAAATACACAATTTTTAACATGGTGGTGTTTCCATTATATAAGAAATGCAATAAAATCACACGTGACCTTTATCGTAAAACGTGAGTTTTCACAAAATTGTCGTGTTTCTGTTTTTGTAATTCCAATTTATCTAATCATATGGTCAAGAGAGGGCTGCACAGTGGGTAGCGCTGTTTCCTTGCAGCAAGAAGGTCCTGGGTTCGATTCCCGGCCCGGGGTCTTTCTGCACGGAGTTTGCATGTTCTCCCTGTGCGTGCGTGGGTTCTCTCCGGGTTCTCCGGCTTCCTCCCACAGTCCAAAAACATGACTGTTAGGTTGATTGGTCTTTCCAAATTCTCCTTAGGTGTGCGTGGTTATTTGTCTCTCTGTGTTGCCCTGCGACAGACTGGCGACCTGTCCAGGGTGAACCCGCCTCTCGCCCGGAACGCAGATGGAGATGGGCACCAGCAACTCCCGACCCCGTCAGGGAGAAGGGTGGTTAGAAAATG
>VMRN01000011.1:2996981-3069956 GCA_010277015.1 Poeciliopsis turrubarensis
TCCCCGCTCTCCTGCTTCCTCTCTCTCCTCCCTCTCTCCTCTTTTCCGTCAGTGTCCCTCTCTCGTGCATTTTTATATTTCTATAATCTCCCGATGCCCAGAGAACCGATGAAGGGGGGCAGGGCGAGCCGGAGACGTCTGCCTCCCTCCCCCTCCTCACCAGAGCTTTCAATCATCCATCACTTGGTGAAATGCAAGTCTGGCTCTGAGAGGGTGTTGCTTTCTGTTACCTGTCATTTCCTGCCTCCGCACCATTAGCATGCAGTGAATTTTACTTTGCCTCGGTCTCATTTCCGCCCCCCCCCAACACATACACACACGCACGCACACGCACACACACACACACCTCCATCAGTCATTCTCAGCCTCACAATGAACTGATTTCAGAAACCGCTGGTGCTGTGATGCAAAGACGTGCCACATAGTTTCTTTGTTTTTTTTAATTGAAAAGCCTCAAATAATTTTGTCCTCGAGTTCTGAGCGTGGACGTCTCCTTTCAAAGATACGGGGAGAGAAATGTCCACAACATCCAATGGTTCGGTCTCATTGTCTGCATCAGGGCCATGTAAGATGGTGGTTGCAGTCGTCGTGTTTCTGCTCATTTTAGCTGGAAATCTGCCAGACAAGCGAAGAAAGTTCTCTGGTCAGATGAGACGAACATGTTTTTTGTTCAAATCCGAAACGCGGTGTGTGTGGCGCGTTGTCACTCTGGTGAAACGTGTCGGTGGCCTTTCATTAGCAGGACGGATGGAAGATGGAGGGAGGTAAACGGAAGAGAACGATGCGGGAAGAAAACCTGTTGCATGATCTGGCAGCGAATCGAAAGTATATCAAATGCCACCCCACACCTAAACTCAGCTTAGTAGCTGTGATGAGAACTAAGAACGTCTGTTCACATCTGACCAAGACTTGGCAGGAAACTATGGGCAAAACTATTGGTAGTTGCTGAAAATGCAACGAGAAGCTGTTGCAACACATGTGGACATCTTCATCCTCAGTCATGATTATCACATCTAAACCTGCATTTAATTGTCTGAACAGATTAATGCAACTCCACGAATCTCTTGGCTGATCTCTTGGCTGATCTCTTGGCTGATCTCTTGGCTGAGTGCTGGAGGCTGTCGTTGCAGAGCATCCACACTTAACTTGACCAGTCACTTGGAATGAGTTGCCATTAATTGTAACGATGACCTGCTCTTACATTAGTAAATGTCGTTTTAGCTCCCAGCGAAGCCAGCCCACTTCCTGACCACCATCACTGTTTTGTGATTTCAGGAGTGAAGGCTGAAAAGCGAAAAGCTCGCTCGCTTTTAATGAACCGACAAGCTAACAGCAGGTATGTTATTTCAGATGGGTTTTTGCCTGGCAACCTTTATTTCCATGTATTTAGCAAGGCGTCATGGCTAACTGACTGCAAGTCATTGTTTTTTTATTATTTCTTTCAGTTACATGGTATGCGGCTGCTGTATGATTTTTTATTTATATTCAGAGTAAATAATAATCGTTCCACGATATCTGAGTCCTTCCAAAAAGTAGTGCCAAAGCAGACGCCTTTAGCAGCTCTACTGCAATTCAAAACTGGAAAAGCATTCATTTGGACAGGAAACAAATGTTCAGTTAGCAGAGAACGGGGCGAATATTGAGTATTTTTTTAAATACAGCTAATATATGAAGCACATTTTTTAAAGAAATCAAAATTTTTTGTGTTTCTTAAACACCAAAAGTCGCTTATGGAAATACATCTGGAGTTAAGAGGCACATATTTGATGTTCTGCACGTGTTTAAGCTCATCGATCGGAAACCTGGTCCAAACAACTCAGAGGTGAGAGAGGAACTCTGAGGAATGAAAGCTGAGAGAGTGATTCAGAATGAGTCGCTGCCAGTTAACAGGTAAACTCAGAGTTTAATATGTGAAACGTCTTGGCAATGTGTCGCAAAAAATCCTAAAGCAATGAGGAAAAAGCAGTAGTGGATGTTTGTGAGACTGGATTCACATTTAATAAAGTACAAAGGTAAAAGCTTGATAGTGTGGAGTAATAAATCCAGGTTGCAGCGCTGGAACTTGGCCAGATTACGTTTCTCCTGAAAACCAGAGCGAGGAAGACGAGCGCGGGTCCATCATCGTTTGGTGTGAGGATGTGATCAGAGGCGGCAGCCATGACATCTCACTGAAAGAGCACAAGCTGACATTTAAACGCTTTTTCCGCTTCAACACAAAGGAGATGAGCTGATGACGAAGTCATTTTTCAAGATAATAATCCATCTTGTACCAGGATTTCTTATTTTACATCATAATTTCATCTCATGATCAAGACCATTAATCCCTACTTCTTATTTTTTCTTTTTTTTGGGACTTATCTATGTTTTAGACATTAGATCTTCAGCTGACATGGCTCATTATTTTATTTATTGTGCAACAAAATAGACATAAACTCTCACAAAAATTCATTATTTCCTCCCCAGGTTAATAGAGCACATTGAACATGAACAAGGTTATTACTCTATTGATTATTTCTGTGTGCATCTCGGGTCTCCAACTCTCAAGAGACTCATTTTAGGAATTCATATCCAGATTGCAGTGTGTGTGTGTGTGTGTGTGTGTGTGTGTGTGTGTGTGTGCGTGCGTGTGCGTGTGTGTGTGTGCAGGGAAATCATTTGGATAGCAGAATGATACTTTATGATCGTTGGGGAATTATGTATGTTGAGGATTGAGTAGCTTCCACTCTGGTGTTATTTAGTGTCTGTATTCTTAGTGATTACGGTTCAGCCTGCAGTCTGTTCAACAAGTTTCCAGATGTAATGTACATTCATAGTTGTGTTTCCCTCGGAGCTATTTGGGTTGTCGAGCAAGCAAACTCAAATTGAACATCTGATGCGTCGCAATGATTCTCTTTGCCGTCAGTGTTCAGTAAATAATGCAATGTTTCCACTGGTGTTGAAAGCTGACAAATTAGCCTCCGTCAGGGTTTTGGCTCCATCTAGAGTCAGAACCCCATAACTCGTCAAAAGTGATGTGTTTTCTGGGCCTGGATCCATGGGAACCAGTCCAGCAGGGTTAGTCCTCTGGCCTTCAGAGTGAAGATCTTAATCCCAGGTTTCATTAATAACTGGTCGACAGCCTGGCGACGTTTCTGTATTTGTAGGTGTGACGACAACAAAGTTGCTTAAATGCAAATCAAGGCTTTGGTTCTTTTTCAAACGGCTGTCTGTAAATCCGACTTTTGCTTTCATTTCCTCTTACTGTCGTGGAAAATCAGTTCTTTCTGATGTCTCTTTATGTTCAAAATCGAATACAGCCATTTTCATCCCAAAACCTTGAGACCTATAACAGACGGACCTCCATTAAAACCACCTTTCAATTCCTGCAGACAGTTTAAAGTCTGCTGAATTGAGAAAAGACTCATTCTCAGACTTATTGTTGTCTCATCACTGACTTTAGGCTTCCCACTAGTGGCCGTGAGCAGACATCGCAGCTCCCTCTAAATACATGAAAAAGTCTAACATTCTTACCTAAAAGCCAATTTTGTTATGCTGCCATAGTTTCTTACAATTCACACAAAGGAAGTGTCAGGGGAGACGCAAGCAATGCAACATCAACACTGAATTTTCACCTATTGAAGATGCAAAATTAAAGACTTAACTGTGAAACAACTATTTCTGTCATGCTGTTTGGCAAGGCACTAGACAGTGTCTCGCAGTGGGACTCAGACCCTGTGCATTGTCCTGACTCTGCATCAGCCATCTTATATGTTGTAGTTTGTCGGAGGAGCTGCGTCTTTGGAACAGGAAGTGATTAGTTAAGGTTAGTCCCGTTCTATTTCTAGTCTGCATTTTGACACATTATGACCAGAATCGTCAATTGGGATTTTGATGGCTAACTTCACAGATTACTCATGGTTTTTAATAAAAATATGAAAAGTGCACGTTGTATTTGTATCCTCATCTTTTCCCGCCGTCCCATCAACTCTGAGCAATTCTGGTCTTACCAAACCAGTGCACCTTCTTCCACGTCTTCTGCATTCCCTTGCATTACCTCGGATAAACTGGAAATTGGACCGGCAACACTTTATTTGACAGGGTGTGCGAAAGACCGACATGTCACTGTCAAATAAAACGCCTGTTTTGAACATGAAGGAGTCTTTATCAACGTCGATGACCGTCATCATAAAGTGTCATTTGGTAAATAATGACACTTTTAATGCAAAGTTGCTCTAACAGTTGCATTAATAGTATATTAAAAGCGTCAACTTTACGTTAAAGTGTCATTATTTACAAAATAATACGAAGTTGGCACTTCTAATCGACTTTTAATGCAACTTTTACATTTATTTGACACCCTGTCAGATAAAGTGTCACTATTGGACTCCGTTTGGTTTTCTTCCTGACATACTTTAGATTTGTGGAGTGAAATGTTGACCTAATATCAGATTTTCCCACATGATCTGTGTGTTTCTTCAGCTTTTAATAGAGATAGGGGGGAAAAAAAGTAATTATGTCTCTCAAGTCTTCTTGTATGCTTTAATATCCAGCTTCTTGCTGCAACATAAAGTGTCAACTGTAAAAAAAAAAACATAAAGCAGATCAACAGCTGTAGTCATCTGGCTCTTTCTCTGCAACCTTTTCATCAGTCCAACCTGTTCAGATTGAAAATTGGCCACAAGATGGCAACATATTAGAGGCAGAGGCAGCAACAGATGGTCAGGTTGGCTGTTCTAACAAATGACCCACTAAAATAAATGTTCGAAATGTCTGTTTAATTGGAGCTAGCGAAAGCTTTGAGGCATCTGCACCGCAGCATGGGTTATGTGTGATTTAGAGGCAGAAAACTGCTCTGCAAACGCGACGACCGTCTGTACCTACATTCACCTCAGCGGTTGGAAAAACGAAACGCATGCGACGGAGGAGGCTTGTAGAAGTGGAGCATTCGATGGCACTACAGAAAGAGTTTAATGTCTCCCAAATGGCAACCCTCCATTGAGTTTGATCACAAACTGGAGATGCACTGACTCGGTTTTATTATCTGTGTCGGTCTCAGTATTGAAAACCATTCCAGATCAGATGTTGGTGTATTTCAGCGTTCGATGGTGGTGCAGGGTTATCAAACTACTTTGTAATTCGGTACATTTTGTCTGTGTTTTTTTTGTTCGTGTTTGTTTTTAAGAAATATTTTAAGTCAATTCAGCATCGTCTTTCTGTTTCGGATAGGTACCTAAGCTTGAGATATCTGTGTCGGTATTGGAAGTGAAAAAAGTGGATCGGTTCACCCCAACTTTAAACGCAATGTCTTTTTGCGAAACATCCAGTGTGCAGCTGTGTTTGTGTTCCACTGGCTGGCAGTAAAATAATGGCTCCTGGTTAATAAAGTACGCATTTCAACAGAATCACGCAAAAATACAAACCTGAGGCAAACATTGGCGAGAACAGACGTCGGACTCAGATCCGTTTCTCTTCCCGTGCGTGTTCAAAATGAGTAAATGCTATTCTCCACTTGTACCCGCTAAAATATTTATGAGATTTGCCACAACAGTTTCAGGCTACATCAGCTTACCTGAAAACCTCTCTCTTCCATTTTACCAAGTAATGTTTCTGTGGCGTTGCCTGTACTGAAGGAAATGATCTAGTAGTAGCTGTGGTGGTAAAAAAAAACAAACAAATGGCCTCATTATCTTCTGCCTGCCTGTTGATCATTTTTATGAAAAGCTGATGGGTGAAGAAAACACATTTGGGATTTGAAAATGCCCTTAATGGAACACATTAACCAGACCAAATGGTTTTTACTGTAACTTCACGGCACGTAATCTCCAATAATTAGATCAGTCCATTGAACTCTGCCCCGGTCCTCTTCATAAATCCCCTCCATGTCTTTTTAAGGTCGGCGCAGTGGCTTCACGCGGGCTCATGTTAGGATGCAGACGCACAGAAGGCAGAGAAATGTGCAAATAAGCAGAAAGAGAATACAGGAAAACAGAAGCAGAGCTCTTATCAGCAACTTTAACTGTAGGCGAGGTTTTCAGAGGAATCGCTGCTTGGAAGCTGGTTTTTGAAAAGTGAAAATCGCCCTGATTGATTAATGATTTACCACGAAATGGCAAACAGACACAAAAGCTGACCACGATGACCTGACATGCTCTCGCTCTGAGGTGAGCGTCTCCTCACTTCTGGTTTTTTTCTCCCTTGCTGGTTCCAGAACGGGTCGGGTCGCACGGCGTGAGAACCACACAGGCTGTGACTCACTTGATCAATAATTTGATCAGAAAGTTTTTCTGAATTCAATCATTTGCCATGGTTTGTCAGAAACTGTAGCTTCAACCAGTGAAACTTTTGATGTGGGGAACAATTACCTTATGTGACGTTAGTCAGGAAGTGAGGCAGGAAGACGTGTTGGGAATGAACGTCTCAGATCAGGAATTTAACCCCAGACGGCTGCTTTACCTCTCAGCACCATGCGCTGCCCCAACTTTTGGCACCTTATCTGTTATTATTAGAGTCGTGTTTTCCCGAGACGGCAACGAGATCGAGGCTGTTATCAATAAGTTATTGGAGCATCTGTTCGAACGAGGCTGCCTGGGGAGAAGCTTTTGTTTAACAGGATGCTGTAAAACTTCACAAGCCTGCCTCTGTCGCCACGACCCCATAATCGGCTTTTGTAAGCCGACTTTCATGGAAAAGCTGCGGACGGACCAGCCGCTGCAATGCTCCATAATGCCAAAAACCTCAATCAGTCTCACCTGATATCCCTGCATCGCTGCGTCTTATTACGGGTGCTGTTATGGGCTCAACTCCACCAAGTGTTATTTTAACAGGCTGATGACAGAAGCCTTTTGTCTTCCAGCCCTGAACAGCTGAGAGCCTCTTGCAGCGCAAACAGCCTCTAATGAGAACTAACATAAAGTTATAGAGGAATCAAAAATAGCTCAGCATCACAATAGTCATGAGCACGTCTTTGAAAACCATGGATACGCCGTAGTGGCAACAGTTGCCGTAGCAACAAAAACAAACCTTTCTTAGTTGCTCTTAAGATCCCCGACCAGAAATCAGGTGTTTCCACAACGCTCCTGCTGCTGCGGAGCGTCGTTTCCATCGGCAACAGGGGCTAAAGATGTTAAGATGTTTGTCAGCCTTATTATCATCTGAGTCAAATTTTTTGCTCCAAATATTCAGCTTCTTTCCTTCATAATCTGAAAAAAAAAAACAAAAAAGTTGACTGTTCACTGTGGTATTTTTTTTCTTTTTTTTTTTTTTTTTTTTTCCCATTGAGACTACCTGCCATCTTTTTTTTTTCCTTTGGTCTGCCCTTTGACACGGTCTGCACCACCGGTCAAGCTTTCAGGCAGGGTGACAGGTGAACCGTCGGCAGGTGGAGGAAAACGCTCAAAAGTACACTAAATATCCAAATATCGAAAGTAACAACTGGCGACCGATGCTCATAAAAGGAAGAAATTGTGATTTGTAGCAATCTGGAGAAAGCAGGTCCTTATTTACATTTGATGAAAAATGGTATGCTTATTGATACTCGTCTCAATATTCGATGGGGGGGGAAAAAAATCTTTATTGGAGTCAAACCGTTCTAATTGATGAGCGGCTTTTTGCCTCCACTGATATCTTTACAATGTATCCTTATTCTCTCTCATATTCAAGTCAGAACTTTGACTGGACCACTCCTGTAATTCCCCCAGGCACAAGGAACATGCTGGTCGAATTAAAATGTCACTTTGAACCTAAATGCAATTTTGGGTTTAACTCATTGTTTAATGAGACAGAACTCCACTTTACCAGGATTTCATTCTGTCATTTGTCTATAAAATGCTGGAATGAAAGCAAACAATCAAATTCGACTCTGCTTGTGATGCCATTTGTGATGTTTTTCTGCATTTTGAAAACCGCTTTCGAAATCTGCATCTATGCAGACTGTGGGATGCGCCTCTCTCGCCAAAAACTCTTGTGTCTGTGGACGAGAGGTGCAGAAAATCTCAGCTTTGCAGCAACTCGGTGGGCGCCTGGTGGGCCTGTGTGTTTGGTCGCATAATTCAAACATTTCTAATAAGTGGAGCAGCAAGACAATCTTCCAGCAACATACGCTTTTCAAACAAATCAGCCCAATCAATCTAATCTGCCACAATGCTGCAATATATATCTGTACTTATGTCTTTATCAAAATCATGCGTGCGCGTCATTTTTCATTCTAAATAACTTAAAAGACTGTTACCCTTTTATCTTATCTAAGCGTGCGTCACTGCTGAAACGCAGCCGTTCCTTTCGGCTCCTCCTCAACATACAGAAAGAAATGCATTTCATCTCAGCCGCGTTTCCAAGCAGCGCAATTACATCCCGCTCAAGCTGCAGCAGCGAGCTTCATTGTGTGTGTCGTTGGGTGTTCTGCTGAAGCGCCCCTCTGCTTCATAATACTTTAAGTGGCCCATTTGAACATCATCTGGCGACCAGGTGGTAAAAATATCTGCAGGAATTCGCGGAGACAGAGCAACTGGAGTTAAACAGCCTGGAGCTGCAGGATTTATTGGGTCTGTGATAAATCTTCTTGGGTTTGATTTGAAGCAATCTCCAGCGACATGGTTGATTTCTCGGGCGTGCGGCGAACACAGTTTTATGAAAACTGCCCAACGGTAGATGAGTTTTGGTTGGTCAGAGAGACCAAACCAGGTTGACAAAATAGCTACGCTCTTACATAAACTGCTGAAATTTTGTTTTGACAAGATGTCACTCACACTGTGAGATCAGCTGATGCGCAACTCAACCAGGTGTTTGCTAATTGCTGCCGGCTAGTCTGAAGGAGCCGAGCATGGGAATCGTTGGGGGGGAGGGTGGGGGGGAGGGGGGGGGGGAGGGTGAGGCGTAAGCTTGGAAACTATTTTGATTGGAACTCATTTACTTTAATGCTTTAAAATTTTGCTACTTTTCATTTTTAGCTCTCGAAGAAGAGCATGCAGTAAATTCCCCGTCAACGTTCAGCCAAGCTACACCTCATTTCTCAAGGAGTCTGCCTCCGACGGCGCTTCACCTGATACAGCCTTTCAGGATGCTTGCTGTGAAAGCTTTACTAACTCTGCTGAGTGCTAGAGTGGCTCTGAGGAGCTAAACTACAGTGATGGACTGTGACATTTATTTAAGTCGCCTGAAGAGATTTTAAACAAGCCGGAGAACATAGTGGGGTGTCGTTTCACTGCCTTCTTGCAAAGAGGCGGTAAAAAGCATTTGCATCGGTTCACTCCGAGCAACACCTTCTGTTCACCGAAGCTAAAGGCACATACATCACCATCTGCTCCCACCTACAAGCACAACGAGCCAGCTTCACTGCAGCAATTTAGTTTTTCGATAAATTGACATTTTGCTGAGATGAGAAGAGACCTTTTGTTTTGCTTAGTTTTTTTTTTTTTTTTTTTTTTTTCCAAGAGCGTTTCGACGCAGGCGAGTGTTTCCAGTTGCCTGCTCCTCTAAAACGGCGTGTTGACGTGCTTGAAGAGACCCATCACCACAGGTGACGGTACAAGCCTTTCCTCCGGCGTCGGCGTGCGGTTCGAAACCGCCTCGTCTCCGCAGGAGCACGTCTCTCCTCCGCCGCTCCCTGTCCTCAAGCTCGCAGTCTAATCTCTTTTATTTCCCCTCCAAGGTTTGACACAATCATCCCTCCAAGCCTGCCCCTCATAATCATAACAGGCAATCACGCGCCTATAAAACTAAATGAACGCCGCCGAAATGACGGCAATATCGCTCGCGTCGCCGGCGCTGCGGCTTTAAAGACGTGGCTCGGGGTATTTTCCAAGCGAGATCAAGTGGATGGTTAAAGACGCACGCCTTGACGAAGTGTGATGACCTCTTTAGATCCATAAAGAGACATTGCTGACACATTATTCTTAGGCATGGTGACATTCTGACTTTGGGAATCAGTTTGAAATGTCTGTTTATTGTAGTAAATGCAACAGGGATATCACTTCTCTTGAGGCTTGTTTTAGTTTTGTCTTGAGTTTCATGGTTCCACGTTTTACAGTATTTGTTGATGATGATCTTTGTTTTAGTTTTCCACCATCTTTTAATCGCTTTATTTTCTGGAAATAATACAAAAGAAAAGAAAAAGCAACAACAATCCCTTATCTTCCTTCCTCAGGTGTTTCCTGCACTTTCTTTTAACGAGATTAGAGCCCTATTTCACATATTTTCCCAATTTTTTCATGAAAAAAAAAAAAAACTGGTCAGAAAATCAATAAATATCATATAATAAAAGAAAAATAAACTCTTCTCAATCATTTTCACACCCTTGTTCCTCCCAGATAGATTTTGAAAGAGGAGTTGATTTCATCTTTGCTTTCTGCAGGGTTTTGTCCTTTTGTGCTGATATGGAAGCATCAAACTTTATACAATTGATTTGTGGGGTCAAATCCAGGAACCCCAACCACTTGCAACGTATACGAGACTCCCTTCACAAATGGCTAAAACTGCCATATTTAATTGTTCAAAGACCAGATGAAGCGCAGAGGAAACTGTCCTTCCACTGCCACACAAGCTAATATCAAGTGTTTCTTGTTTCCGCTCTTGGTGGCACGGCCAACCGGCACCGAGGGAAATGAACGGCCATTTTATTTTGATTCCTCTTCTAACTCTCTGACCTATCGCAGAAATCTCAGATCAATTTAATCTTCTCTTATCAACTCATCAGGCTAAATATTGGACTTGTTTCATAATCAATTCGACTGTTTCCATCAGCTACCAGGTTTGGATTTAAACGCCAAATCACAACTTAGGATTCTACTAACGTTCAACTTTCTTGCCACCATTTTATTTATTTGTTTTTTTCTGTGTTGCATTTAATGCACGTTTGTTGTTTTACCTCTGCAACTTTTAGTAAACAAACTTGTTTAATCAGTGAGGCCATAATCTCAAGTGATCATTGGATTATTCTACATTGAAAGGTTAAGTTCCCTTTTCCGTTTTCTTTGATTTGTTTTTGTGCAAGAAAAAAGACATAAAAACAAAATATTTTTAGTCAGCTGTTTTATACTCTTGAAAGTGAATCCACTAATTGTGTGATAGTCATCAACCTTTTTGATCCTCAACCTGAAAACAACAAAGAGAGAAAGAAACCAATCAATAATCACTGATGGATTTAATGGAGTTTTGGGATCCAGATAACACAAAACTTTATAGGAACTGTGGAGTGCTGAATCTGACATGATTTCAACTGCATCACATTTTTGTTTCATTTCGTTTTCGCTGCACATCTGGTCAGTTTGAGTCCCTTTTCGTTTTGGAGAGTTTGGCCAGTGGTCTATTCAAGGACGAGATTGAGACTTTGTGTTTTCTCTGTTGCTATATATAACCCTCCAGTCTGAAACGTCCGTCACCCCACCACCCACAGCAGACACAAATCAACATCTGGGGGCTCAAAACAACAACAAACCCCCCCCCCCCCTCCCTTGGTGTATATTCACCCAACTTCCCTTCCTGGTCCACATCTACCGTGAGCGCATGATCGTGTGGATGTTTGGAGTCTAATTGAACGTTCATTCATCCCGGAGTCCTGATGCGCAGTCAGGAGGACCAGCCGTGCGTGTGGCGCCGCTGGTGAACGTCTCCTCCCCTGTTTCTGCAGTGTTACAGCTCTCGCTTCCCCGCTCGTCGCTTCCCATGCCAACGCTGCCCACGCCGCAAGAGTGAGGCGAGCCTCCCTTCCTCCTGCACAGCAGCCTCCCGCTCCTCTCCCCGCCAGCCTCCATCCCTCCGCTCGATGTCCGTCTTTGTCCTCATCCCTGGTGATCCGCGCCGTTTCGCGTCCTCTCGATCCGACGCCGTCCGTCCACGTCCACTTTCCTGTGCGGGTCCTTGTTATTTTATTTATTTATTTATTTATTTATTTTCTTCTTCTTCTTCTTTGCAGCTTAGACAGAAGAGCGAGTGATTTTTTTTCCCTTTCATTCTTTCCTTCTTTCTTTCTTTCTCTCCTAAACTGGCGAATCTCGTGAAATGTTGACTGGCTGAAGCTGAGAGAAGGAGGACAGACCCAGCAATTGAATTTATTATTTTTACGCATCAACAATCGCGCGCAGTCTAAAGAAAAGAAAGCTGATTTTTTTCCCCCCCATCTTCTTCTTTTTTTCTTCTTCTTCTATATGTTCGAAATTAAATAATAACCATAACAATAAAATAGCTTTGGTGGAGGAAGATTCAAAAGGCGAATCGGTGGGAGGAAGTGATCGGACTGCCTTAAGTTTTTGCCGAGGCAGGGCAAAAACTGTCAGGGGGGGAAAAGCGTCGAGGGAAGGAAAGAAGGAAGGAAGGAAGCAAGGAAGGAAGGTAGGAAGCGGAGCGGAGCGGGAAGCGACGCGGCATTTCCAGGACGCCAGCGCGGCCAGCCAGGAGCATCACGCCGGCCCGCTGCGTGGATGGTGCGCAGGCTGCCTCTGCGCGCTCGGGCGGTGCAGGGCGGCCACGGTGAGACCGCGGGATCCAGTCGGGCTTCGGGGCTTTTTTCTCTTTGTGAGTATCGGACCTGATTGGATTCTCGTCAATCCACTTGATCCCACCATCTCCTTTGCAGTTTGGCTGTTGTTGTTGTTTTGTTTTGTTTTTTAACGCGACTGCGAGTTTTATTACTATCAATGTTATTTGTGGTGGGGTTTTTTTTCCCCCTTTTCTCAGCTGGCATTTGTTTGTTGATTTAAAAAAAAAAAAAAAAAAAGCTCATTAAAACTCTGCACTGATGTGGATCTCTCTCTTGCACTTGTCATTTTTTGTGCAACGCTCCCCACAGTTTGTTAATGACGGATGAATTGTGTCTCCACAGAGCAACATGAGGGAGAAGTTCCTCTCCTGAGGCTACAACTCCTGCACCGGGCTGACTCGCTGACAACTGCGTCCAGGTGAGTAATGTGGTAATAAAATGCAATATAATGCAAGGAATAAAGCAAGTCCCATGCCTCTAAGAAAGAAAAACAACAACCCAAAAGCTATTAAATCCATCTCTCTGGGTTTTTTTCGGTGATGTAACCTGACGCTGGAAATTACATGTTAAGCCATAATTGTTGGTGTATGTAAAAGCCAAAGTGCGGTTGCTGTTTGCTACAACCATTTTCAGCCAATAGAAGAGAACTTGGTAACACTTTAGATGGTCGGAGTGCCCAGAGAGAAGGACCTTTGACCCCTAGCTCGTCCACTTCGTCCTTTTTCTTCAGCTCACTCCACAGATATTCTCTATTGGAGGCTCGGTGCCGAAAAAATGTATGTTTTAGCCTTTTTGTTGCTTTTGCAAAGCGGTCAGAGTGAACAAAAGCGATTGCTGTAATTTAACAGAGGTCCACCCAATTGGTGCTGAGTGGATGGAGACTTCCTGAATGCACCGAATGTGCCATGCAGTGATGGTCGCATAAAGACGCCCGAGTCTGGAAGATCCACTCATTGGCTACTGTTGGAGCACAAAGACTATCGAACACTCCCAGCAAAGCAGACTTAAAGTTATTGACTGGTGAGAATCTGGGGATGGATACCAAAAATCCTTAAGGCACCAAATATCTGAATATGTGGCAAATTTGTAAATCTGGTTCAAACAAAAAGATCTGGCAAAATTGTCTTCTTTTTCTAATATCTTATTTGGCTTCTTTGTTGCTTATCTGTTTGGACATGGACATATTTTAGTGGTTCCTTTTTTTTTTTCTTTACTGAACCATTAAGTGCATATAATTTCCTCTTGGTTTCTTGTAACATTGCAAGTGGATCAGGAGATTCTTTGCTATTCAAAGTTGCGACATTTTGCTAATTGATTTTGATGAGGCTCAAATGATACACAAGCTCCAGAAAAACCAGTCGCACAAAACGCATCCGCTCCTGGTTTGGGACAGGAAGTTGTTTTCTGGGATTCTTCCTCCCAAGCAACCGGGTCTCGCTGCAGAGACCTTCTGACCCCACGTTGCCACGTTTCGAGGAAGAACTGTGAAACTACGTTTTACGTAACTTTACCAGTTTGTCAAAGCTCCTTTGTTTCCCTTCGTTTTGGTGATTTTCCTTCGTGGCATTTGTGAGCACTCTCGATTCTTACCGTGACTCTGTGTGTGCGCACTTCCACAGACAGACTCAAAACAAGAGCAAGCAGGCATCAAAATGACTCATTATGCGCAAAAGTGTTTATTTGCTGACCTTTGAACCTCTGCTTGGCAGAAAGAAGAATGTCGGAGGATTAAACTCGGTCTGTGCTATTTTATTGTTTTAAAAACTGAAATTAGTTTTTTTTTTTTTTTTTTTTTTTTTTTTTTATGAAATCTTAATGGAACATCCGATGATGAATACTTTAAAAGAAAATCTATTTTATAACCCCTAAAGTTTACTCTGGTAATATATCTTGCTTTAAGTCTCTGTCTTGTTTTTCTGTTTTTGCATTTTTCTTGTTTTCACTTACGTTTTGCTTTCTGATACAGTCGAATGTCCTGCAGCTCAGTGGGACAACGAAGGGACTGCACACACTCTGTGGTTTGATACCGTGGTCAAAAGAAGCGTTTGGATTTCAAGCTTTTCCACTACCAGTTGGAAAGCTTGCCTTTGCCATAGAAACGTCACCCACTCACACATTTGTGCAGGCTTGTGTGCCAGATGAAAAGGACTGCATTTCATTTTGTGCATCTGCAGCCGAGCAGGGTGAATTTTGCCGGTTCGGCGTGCTCTGTTGCAGTCCGTGGTGCCGAACCCTGCCGGCATTTGACTCGCTGGGACGAGCATACAGGTGTTGCTAAGCCGTTACACTGAGATGCACAAATACTGTCGGCTTGTTATTTCCCTTATGAGCTGCAGTTAAAAATAAATTTAAAAAAAAATTCCATCTTCTTTTGTGCATCTGTGTTTTTCTGCTCTCCCCACACCCCGTGAAATGAAATCTCGCCGGGGAAACGTGCTCTCCTGTTAGGCAGGTCAGAGTGCAGGATGCAGCTCTGCTCTGCTGCATGCCAATGAGAGCCTGTGCTGTATGTACAGCGACGTGAAACTCCCCCTGCTGCTGATGGGGGAAACCTATTTTGGGACGGAGGTGGTCTTAAATTTTTGATTAGGAGGCACCGGTTAAATTAATTGACATTTCTTGGGCTGTTTCTCGCCGCTCACGTCGCTGCAGATGTTAATTCCCCGGGCGGTGTCGGCGCCGCTGCCGGGATTGTTCACTCAAAGCTGTTAAAGCCCTGCTGCCAAGAAAGCCACTGTAGGATTATTTTAAGGTCTTCCCCTGATATTGGTTATGTAAAGCGCAAAACTAGAGGTGTTTACTACGCTTTAGCATTAAGCAGTCTTTCCCATGCAGCTTTCATGAGCTACCGGGAGTGTTTTTCTTTTAAATAATAATGTAGAAGAGCTTTCCCAGAGACCAGAGCTCTTTTCCTGCTTTCTCTTAATACCAGGAAAGATTATTTCTGGATCTTCATCTGACTACAGCGTACGCAGGGCACTTAGTCACTTTTCCCCTCTGTGCTACAGGTGCAGAGTGCAACATTTTTGCAGTTTCTCTGCACACAATGGACAATTATGTGTGTAGGAGTCTAACTGGATTGTTCAATACCTGTGAGTCAACCAAAAGTAGATGCCAGAGGCTTGGACCGAACAAACCGTTGGTTCCCCACATCCATTTTTATGTAAAAGTGCAAAGCTCTGATTGCTTCTGCCGACTTTTTTCTTTAGAGGTTCTCTTCATTTTAGGAAGAGAACTAAGAAGAACTGAATATGATTCATGTCTTTTATTCGCCTACAACTTCATCCACATTTTGCTACAAACTTCAAATTATTGTGGTGTTGGATTTCACCCGATAGACCGATGCACAGTAATCAAGGAAAAATATTCTTCGTTTTCTTTTTTTTTTTGTTCATTTTCCCCAGAACCGCACGGCATTCTGGGGGATGTAGGCAGAGGAAAGCCGCTCAAACTCTCACATTTGAGTGAGTTAGTTGGTGGCATCAACTAACTGACTTAGCTGAGGCCACCTTGTTGCCTAGCAACAAGTCGTTGAGTAACTTGCACAGCAGCAGGTTCAGGTTTCAGCTAAGTCAGTTAGTTGATGCCACCAACTAACTCACTCAAATGTTTTTCAGCCATAAGCATGAAAAACATGCTTATGTTTTTCATAAGCATGTTTATGTTTTTCATGCTTATGTACATTCAAAGTATAAAAACTTTTGTAACGCGCTGGATCTAGAATACTCCTTAAGCATTAAATCTTTCCTCTCTGTTCTCTTGCAGAGGAACCTTCCACAAACCTTCAAATGTGCCACAATTTGATCTCCGCCATTAGAAGACTCCAAATCTGATCATGACTTCAGACAAACGCACCATGAGCTTGCCACGACCCACCACCCCGTGGATGTTTATCACCTTCTTGCTGGTTCTTCAGCCAGGGGTCACTCATTTCTCCCACGGCAGCTCCGGCTATGAAGACACCGGTGACGCCCCGAAGAATTGCTCCAGTGAGGACAACTGCTCAGAGGGCGTGGTGCTGCCCATGTGGAACCCCCAGAACCCCGCGGTTGGTGACAAGGTGGCTCGCGCCATTGTTTACTTTGCGGCTCTCATATACATGTTCCTGGGCATGTCCATCATCGCGGATCGTTTCATGTCTTCCATCGAGGTCATCACCTCTCAGGAAAAGGAGATCACCATCAAAAAGCCCAACGGCGAAACGACAACGACCACCGTGCGCATCTGGAACGAGACGGTGTCCAACCTGACCCTGATGGCTCTCGGCTCCTCAGCGCCAGAGATCCTGCTGTCCGTCATCGAAGTGGTCGGCCACAACTTTGAAGCTGGAGCTCTGGGGCCCAGCACCATCGTGGGCAGCGCCGCGTTCAACATGTTCATCATTATCGCCATTTGCGTCTACGTGGTGCCAGAAGGCGAGACCCGCAAGATTAAGCACTTGAGGGTGTTTTTTGTCACCGCCGCCTGGAGCGTGTTCGCCTACATCTGGCTGTACCTGATCCTGTCTGTCTTCTCCCCCGGAGAGGTGGAGGTCTGGGAGGCGGTCCTCACCTTCCTCTTCTTCCCTCTCTGCGTGCTACAAGCCTGGATCGCAGACCGACGCCTGCTCTTCTACAAGTACGTCAACAAGCGCTACCGCGCCGACAAGAACCGTGGCATCATCATCGAGTCCGAAGGTGACGCCATGTTCACCAAAATGGACCTGGAAATGGACGGGCAGGGCGCGAACTCCCACCCTCACAACAAGGAGGCTCTGGACGGGATGCTGGAGGGCGACGAGGAATGCGGAGGGATGAGCGCCGAGCAAGACCAACAGGAAGAGGCTCGCCGGGAGATGGCGCGCACCTTGAAGGACCTAAAACAGAGGCATCCAGACAAAGACATGGAGCAGCTGATTGAGATGGCCAACTACCAAGTGCTGGTGCAGCAGCAGAAGAGCCGGGCCTTCTATCGCATCCAGGCCACGCGCATGATGATCGGAGCCGGGAACATTCTGAAGAAGCACGCGGCTGACCAGGCCAGGAAAGTGGTGAGCTGTCATGAGGCCAGCGGGCAGGAAGAAGATCCCAACACCATCTACCTGCAGTTCGATCCCTCGCACTACCAGTGCTTTGAGAACTGCGGGTCCCTGAAGCTGACGGTGAGCCGCCATGGAGGAGAGGCTGGCTGCACAGTGAAGGTGAGAGCTGAAACCCAGCGACCTTGAACTTGTCATGAGTTCAATGATGATGTTGTTCCTGGCATTGAGAAAGTACAAGTTGTTTTTACCATGGACAGCACTTTGAACTGCCTTGTTGCTCAAGTGTGAGACATAAATAAACTTGACTTGACATGATATGTAGACTGGAATCCATTGCAGCCACACTTCTTGAATATTTATTTGCAAAACATCATAAAATAAAGCTATATGTATATACTTTCCCTTAGAAACTTCTAATTCTAATAAAATACATCATAAGGGTCAAACATATGAAAACTGTTGCCAGGAAATGTGAAAATCTTCTAAAGCCCCAGTGTGAAATAAAAACCAAGCCAAACTACTTAACCTATAAAATATTAACCAGTCAGCAATTTGCTAAAGCTCCACTCTCTAAATATTTAATGAAGTCTCCTCACCCGTGGCACACAGGTGGACTACCGGACGGAGGATGCGACAGCCACTGCAGGCTCAGACTACGAGTTTGCCGAGGGAACGTTGGTCTTCAAGCCCGGCGAGACGACTAAAGACTTCACCGTCGGAGTCATAGACGACGACATCTTCGAGGAGGACGAGCACTTCTACGTGCGCCTCAGCAACCCCCGCATTGTCCACCAGGCCGAGGTCTCCGTCCTGGAGCCCAACTCCATCACGTCCAGCAACAGCACGGTTGGCATCTCCTCGCACGTTCCTCCCAAGGCGGCCCTGGGGAACGCCCCCGTCGCCACCGTCACCATCTACGACGACGACCACGCCGGCATCTTCACGTTCGAGAGCAACTCCACCAGGGTGAGCGAGAGCGTCGGCAACATGCAGGTGAAGGTGCACAGGACGTCCGGCGCCAGGGGGAAGGTGGCCGTGCCTTACCACACCGTCGAGGGCACCGCCAAAGCGGGGGAGGACTACGACGAGGTTTCCGGCAAGCTGGAGTTCCAGAACGACGAAACCATGTAAGCACTAATTCCTTTGCTTTCTTTAAAAACGCCGTTGCTCCACATCACTTGATTAAACATCGCAGCCCACACATTGGTTATGCTAAACAGTCCCTCCATAGTATTGTACGCGGCCTATTCTGGTAACGGATGCAGGGGCTATTTTTATGAGTCACAGATACCTTCGCTTGGAGAAATTTAGATCTTTCAGGGGGGAAGAGGTGGGAGGATGAGAGGATATAATTGAGCCGCAGATAATGACACATTGTGGCAGACGTAAGGGAAGAAGAAGGAGAGTTAGAGGGACAGGAACAGCGCTCTGTGAATGAATAGAGAGAATTAAAAACACAGCCCGTTGGGCTTTGCGCTGAGCGCCTGATGTTTTGTTGTGGTGCCACACTGTAGATCCCCTGCAGAAAACAAAGGGGAGAGCATGTGAGCGACAGAGTAGCGGGGACGGAAATGGAGAAAAGCAAGCAAGGGGCGGAGGAAGCCTCACAAACAGGTGTGTGAGATGCAAACCTGTGTGATTCCTCCAAAATCAGGACGCAGAGGCAGATAAAAAGGATTGCACAGGCCCAGAGATGCAGCTTAAATCAAATTACTGACCTTTTTTCCCAAACTGATATCAACTCAAGCTAAACATTTGCTATTTCAGAAAAACTAGCCCAGAGAGATGCTGTTTGAGCTTTCCTCAGATTCAAAGGTTTACGTATAATTCATTTGCATTTGGTAGATATAACGTTGATTAAGGTCAAATACTTTGAATATCATTTAGCTTAGTCTGTTTTTTTCAGCTACAAACTCCACCTTTAGGAAATCAGACCTCCAGCAAATTTCTGGCTGTTGAATTTTCACCTGTTCCCTGTTTTTCATAATGACGAGGACATTTGCAAACGGTAATCTTTTCCTGCTGCTTTTGGACTAGTGGCTTCCTCCTTACTGAGTGGCATTCAGTGTGGGACTCATTTAATGTGAATAGTAACATTTTCCTCCCAGCTGCAACAGTCGTGCCAAATTTCATCAGATGTTTATGTCGTTTTTGGGAGATACGGGTCATAATTCTGCACCATGAAAAGCCAGATGTGGAAATCAGGGTGTGAACGATGGCTGAAAATTGAAATTATGAGCTTGAGGAAGAAGTCTGTGACACTGGAGCGCATCACACACATCGCAGTCCCACCACTCTCGGCCGGGTCACACACAGTCTCACTGCAGTCGGGTTTTTATTATTAGTAACAACAACAAAAAGGAAGAAATCAGTATGAAATCAGCCTTAATGTTTGTGAAATTGACGATTTCAAGAAAGTAAAAGAAAAAAAAAAAATCTTTCATTTTGCTGAGATTTTGAAATAAAAACAATTTCATACCAACAGTGAACCGTGTAGGAACTCTGTCTCTCCTGTACGTATCTGGTGTTAATAGTGACTACATGTAGGTTTTGCATTTGCTTCATGACTTCACGAGCAGAGGACTCTCTGTGTGTCTCTCTCTGGTTATTTTTTCCCCTCATGTCAAAGACAAACAAAACCCTCGCCGTGTCAAGCTCATCACAGAACGAGTAACGGCTCAAAAGGAAAGAATGGAGCGCGTCTGCGCGAGGAGAGTTTCAGGGGCCGCGTGTAGGCGGCTGGTGTGGGCCGGCTCGAGTGGGAGAGGGAAGGCAGGTGGACACGCGGTGTCAGAGAGAACCGAGAGCTCACCTAATTCTCGACTTTGCCTCGCAGTAGTGGAGGTGAGATGCGAACAGATTTGGCTGTTTGCTTCCGTCTTGATCGCGGCCTTTGCAATCAAGGCCGCGCTTGCATGTGTGTGTGTGCTGATTCCACTTCTGTAAACCTCGAACATCAAACGAAACGCCACTCCGAAGGCGAATTAAAGGGAACTTCTTTAGCATCCGAGGCAATTAAAGCGGCTGGTCGAGAGAGTCCCAAACGTTCTGAGAGCTGCAGATAATGAGTCAGGAGTGTATGACAATGAGGGATTAGAGTCGGGCAGCGTGTGTCTGCAATCAAACAGGAAGCTGTGGATAAAATCCTCAACCACTGAGCCAAGATCATCGGGCTGCAGAGACTCAAGCGTCTGCCTGATTTATGCTGGAGTCATGCTTCCTTCAGATGTCGATGGAGAGCGAGATCCGGCAGCGAAGGACGGTTTGCCACAAGAAGTTCATGAGAAGAATACGAGTTGCAGATGTAAGGGGAAATAAAGCGGCGAAGCCACGCTGAGCTGTTCCCGTGCTCCTCGGATTAAAAAGGCGACGTGAAGGAGAGGAAGGCGCTTTGATCATGAGCGGAAATCTTTGATTAAAGATCCCCGATCTCGAGAGGCAGATCGAGTAAAGTCCCTCCCCCTCCGCCCCCCACCACCACCACCACCACCACCAACTTACGCTGAGCTAATTTTCAAATCCTATTTCTATGAAAAGCCTTCATCTCTGCTCGCCACCTGAGGCTGTTTATGGCTCCTTCATGCTGAACATCAAGGTGCAGGCTTGTGATTAGGCAAGAGCTTAAGTCAAGAGTCCACATGGTGTCCGTTTCCACTTCGGAAAATAGCAAACAAATCAAAAACTTAGAAAGTACAGCTGCAGGATTTAACACAATGAATCCCTTTTTGAAAGTGTTCACACACTTTGAATTTCTCCACATTTTGCTGCATCACCACCACAAACTTTGGTGTATTTTGCTGAGATTTCATGGCTCTGTGCAGACCTACATCTGACAGGTCTGTGGCAAGTCTTGCTAACTGATTGTTATTTATTTATTTTTTCACAGAAGCTCTGTCTTGTGAAGAAGAACGTAGGGGAACGTTAGGTGTGTGGACGTGCAAAGGTTTTCAAAGGGTTCCAGTACACAGGATCTTATTGATAAAACTTCCTTCCTTCAGTTTTATCATTTTCGCTTAAATTCCTGCATGCATTGTTTTCAACCAGTTTTGCCCGTTGGAGTGAAAAATGAGCTGCGGCTAGAACACGAGTTGCAGTTGAATTTCGGGTTTTGCAGCTAAGTGTCCAGGTGTTTCACCATCGACGGACTCTTTGCCGCTTCCTCTGCAGTGCTTGCTGCTCTGCGGGCTGCCAGAGTTCATGTTTCAAACAGAGCTGGCTTTTCTTACCCGATATTTCCCCGAGCGACCGGGACAAAGAGCTGACACTCTGCAGCGGGCCTCCGGGGGCCCGTCCTCCCTGTGTTTTGTGCGCGCCAGCAACAGCGTCTCACGCTTTCCGCTCGCTCCTTTCTGCGCACGAGTCGACGTTTGAGCACGCAGGAGAGGAAAGCGGGGAGGAAGCCAAGTTTTTAAGCTTTTGACAGAGAGCCAGGAAGAACGGCTTAAAATCTCTGCATGCAGTTGAATCATATTTGCCATCTAACTGCATCCCTGTGGTAACTAGATTATGGTGTACAGACACGAACCTCTGAACTGAAATAAACAAGCGGACATGGAAAAGCGCTTCGATTCCGCGCTTGCGGATTACAGGAAGATCCGCATCGAGGATAAGCTTCGCATCTGGTTTTGTTTGCCACCTCAGAACGTGCAACCCGTTCACCCTTGTCAGGGTGGAAGTGGGTAATTGGAGCAATTACATAACCAAAGATGAAAGAGTTGAGGCTGTTTCCCTTCTCGAAAGGGGAAACCAATGCCCTGATGCGACGCTCTTTGTTGCTCGCATCTAACGTTGTCCCTGATCAGTAGCACTTTTGGATGCGATCTGCAGGTCAAATTTAAGTCTTTTTAAGACCTTTTGTAATGCACCCATTGAATGAAATCTAAGATAGATAGTGGATGATTGGATGATCCTATTCTATGCAACAAAGCATCGTGCTTAGCTTAAAACAACGCAGCCTGGCATGGGTTGGCAACAGAAGAGAGTCAGTGGCGAACAAACGACATACAACTGCTGATAAATGCACGCTTTCCTGTGATGGATGATAAAAAGATAGCTAACCAGCTAGTTATTAGCAGCTAGCTAGCGGTAGCTTCAATCGCCTCTAGTCACAGAACGCAACAAACTCAAATTTGTGGACAGTCCCATTGGAAAAACCACACATACAACATCAAATAGATCAATTTAGGTCCTGTAATTAACATATTGAAGACTGAGTCACATTTTTAATTCGGTTTAAGACATTTTAAGACCTTAATTTCACATACATGAATTTAAGCCTTTTTAAGACTTTTGGAGGATGCGCGTACAGCCTGATGGAAGAAGATGGAAGCGGTGCTGTAAACGTTGACTAACAGGTTCACGGCAGCTGCTTCGCGGCTCACAAATCATCTTCCTCCCAGTCTCATTAAGGGAGAAGGAAAGCTCTGCTTCATTTAAGCAGCACTAATGTGAGACCAGCCATTCTTCTAGCTTGTGCACACAGCAATCTAATTTTAACTCTCCAGGTAATTACGCTACACTTTCTTTTTTTTTTTTTCTTTTTTTTTTTTTTAGCTTTGTGGCGCACCTTTTCACAGATATGATTCACAGTTAATCCAAACTGAAACATCTTAATAACTATTCAGCACATTTGCCTGTTTGCTGCTGGCAGCAACGATCCCCTGACATTTCCTCTATCGTCACCCGAAGCAGAAAAGTTTGTTTTCGTTCATGCTGTGGAATATCAGCAACAGCGATGCTCCCGGTTCCCAGAAGAGTCGTCTTTAAGGGTTTGCAGCTTTTGTTCCCGTCGGCAAAGGTCTGACAGCGACTCCAACCATCAGATTTAGTCTTCTCATTCATCTCTGGATTCGCCTTAGTGATTCCTTCATTTTCAACTCTTTTCATATTTTTTACACAAAAATACCTTCTGGATCAGGACCACAGAAAATCCATAAAGTTCCTTTAATCCTTTATGACTTTTTTTGTTTACTATGATAGTTATTTGCACAATATTTAACTTTATTTTGATATGACTTGTATCCAGTGCTAACATAGCACAGGATAACTTCTGCTTCAAAAACTAAACATAGATATAAAACAAAAAACAACTGGCTGGTATTTCACAGACCTCCAGCCTCTTTTTCCGTATAAACATGATTGTAAATAGTGATAAGTACCTGAGGAAAAAACTGATTTGTCTTATTGATAAACTAACTAATCTGTGTTTCCCACAAAGCGAACTTGCAAAGTTACATTTCAACAAAAGCCCACTTCCAAAAACGGGAACTGTCCCTTTAACTGGGCCGTCGGCCGCGTGAGGTTCAATCAGTTCCTACTTTTGACAGCCTGTCACAACGCATGTTCGTTTTCTCTCACTAATTCAAAAACGATGACGTGAAAACAAGGTGTAGAGTGGAAGGAAAAGTGGGAAATGTACACAGAAATGGCTGCTGATTTATTAAAAAGCCTTCAAGCTGGAGTCAGACTTCAGAGGCTCTTTTTCTGTGAATCTTTTAAACGCTATGCGATAATCCCAGAGAAATGGATAAAAATTCACCCGAAAAAGTCCCTTCATTCTGACAGACCAACGCAATGTCAAGGCAGAACCCTAAGACTGGGTCAAATGCCTTCTGAATTCATCTTTTCGCAGCAAAACTACAAAGATAGTTGAAAAAACTCGGTGATCTCAGCTGAGCTAACGTCATACCCTGCAGGCTAGAAGACCATCAGCAGAGATTCAGGGGCTTTAGTGTTTGGAGGCGTGATTATGTCACACTATGTCACAGCGCCAGGTTACTGAGGCGCAACACCATCCTTCTGCAAAAACCATTTGCTTAAAGGAACATAAAAGATGTCATGAGGGAAGGTGGAAGACTGATTGGGAAGACTCATATGGCAAGTTAGTTATCCACTAACTGAGTACGTTTCCGATAATCAATTACAGCCGTCTCAGTGCCTCCAGAGGGCTTTAAGGAGAAGATACTGTAGGATAAAAAAGACTCAGATTTACTATATATGACTATTTAGCTGTTTGGCAACAGATCTCTTTCTGATTGCACATATACTGTATGTGTTGATATTCCACAGTCTTTTTTCTAAAGTAATTGTAATTTAATTAATGCAGTTTTATGTTTCCTTTTATGAGAATGTCAGACTTAGCTGGAAATTGAACTAACAAAGCGAAGGTATAATAAGCCGGTATCCTATGCTGAAATATTATTTATCTGTTTCTGTGCTTGTTTCTCACTTGTGTTTTTTCTCATTTGTCTTGAGTATGGAAAGTTTGAAAATGAGCCCCAACAAATGTGTGTGGCATCTTTAGCCTAATTGGTCATAAATGTGCAGTGCAAGGTGAAAAGCATGGCCAGTAGAGGGCGCTGCTGAGCCCCAAAGTCACATAATGCTCTTCTTTTACTCACTGAAAAGACAGTCAGAAAATAGACTGCATGCAAATAAAGGCCAACTCGTGCATGATTTTTGAGTTTAATGAAAGCAAGAGACCAACCAACCAAAAGAACATTTAAATTAAAAAAATATATATTATTTGACCTATATAAAATATAATTTTTTTTCTTGCCATCGTACTGTTGAAAAGAATTAAATTGATTAGAATCAAAAGCTTTGTTTTTGCCATTATCTTCTTTATGAGCAGATTAACTCTGCAAACTTTGAGAATCGGCATAAAACTAAGAGATTTCATTGATATTTGATATTTTTATCCTCGCTGTCGGTAGAAGACGTTGAATGTCGCTATAAACCAGTAATTATCTCAATCACCTACAGTCCAGATGTAATAAAACAATGAGTATTTATATTTATTTATAATCTCCTCCGTTCTGTTCTTCTGCTGTTCTCAGCCTCATGACATCCAGGCTGACATAAAGAGATTCAGTTCTGGGCTAAGGCGCTGAAAAGAGCTTTAAAATTATGATTATTTGCTGTTTCTTATGTTCACACGCGAGAGAAAAGCTGAATCTCTTTTCCTTCTGTTATTCCAGTGAAATAATTTTAAAATAAGGCGCACTGTCCCTGTTTTTTTTTGTTTTTTTTTTCCTAATTGACATTATCAGACTCTTATGCAATGTGAGAAACCCTGGGCGGTTTTATTACTGCTCCCACCTGGGGCCAGCCAGGCTGCAGTGCACAAGGCCTCAAAGCGCAGACAGGACACTTTGTGTGTGTGTGTGTGTGTGTGCGTGTGTGTGTGCGTGTGCGTGTGTGTGTGTGTGTGTGCGACATGATGCAACAGCTCCGGACGATGATGCAGATTTCTCAGAAACTCCCCGAGACTGGCAGGCAGAGACGAACAAGGCGCAAGGCAATGTGATTTGTTTTAAGTGAGAGCCCTGAGGTCTCGGTGGAAATGCTCTGTGGCTTCAACAACGGCTTGAAAAGACAGAGGCTGCATCTCCTACAAACCAGATCAATGAAATGCAGGGTTTTCAGCAGCATGCTGAACATTTTCACTCCACAAATTCACAAAAATGTGCATCCTGTAGATTCACATTGACTATGATATGAGATTGCAGGACATGAATCTTGAATATGACTGTCTATAAATTGGACTCCATCTGACGTCTATCCCTCTGGTTGCAAAGCGTGAGAGCGGCTTCCCACAAACACAGGAAGTTTGAGTCGGTGCTGGACCTTTCCAGCGATGGGAGATCCGCATCTTAATGGCTCCCGCTCATTAAATCAAAATGACTCTTTTCGCTCTCCAACGGCTTCTCTGAATCCATGTTGCCGTAATCTATTGTTAATAAAACTGCAAAAATGGGTTTTCAGATCAATTGTTGCTGTGAATTAAACAGAGATAACATAATGTGGCTTATTATGCTAAACACTGATTGGAGAAACGCACATCGAAGTGCAAAAACTTCTCGTGTGCCGGTTATTGTGTCCCGCTTATGATTTTCAGTAAAACCACAAAACCTGGAAAAGAGAAAATACTAGAATTTAATCAAATTAAAATTCTGAGTCCATTTAAACAGTTAAGCTGTAGGAGCACACCTGTTGCTGTCGTTGCTGTCAGTCTGGATGGAGGAAAAAACGAGTTGGCTGTTTCAAAAATGCTTAGGGTTGGAAAAGCATTTTAAAAATCCTGGACTGTCATTTACATAAGAGCTAACTATCAGAGTTTGACGCCAAGGTTTCTGTGTCTTACAAAAATCAGCGAGAGATATTAGAATTGTTGTCATTTTGCTTACAGAGTAATCGTCGTCTCTATTTTAGTTTGAAATGATAAAGTTGACCACGTTACTTTTTGATGCTAAACTCTTTGTGGCATCAATCTTGTAAAGTCAGAATCTCACTGGGGGTTTAAAGCCGTGGTGTTAGGACAGAAAACAGGAAATGGACGGCAACGCAAAAACAAAAACAAATGGGCAGAAACAGGAAATGGATGAGGAGATTGCTTTTCAGAACATTCCCCCCATGGGAAAACGACGTAACCGTTACAACGAGGCAACTGAAGAAGAAGAAATTGACCGCAAGAGTAACCATTTCTACAAACCTTGAGATGCTATGCGCCTCCATTCCCTAAGGCCTGTAAAATCTTTAAAATGATACATACCTTCACTTCTGCATAGTGGAAAAGTAATAAGATTTCCATGAATAAATGGAAGAAAGAAAATCAGAAATATGCTGTCCTCGCTGCCAAACGGGTGGAATAAAATAAGTCTCAAAGATGGTTCCAACGTTTCTCTGCATATTAAACAAAACAGCTGTTTGTTGTTGTTGTTGTTTATTATTTATTCAGGCATGCTGTGGGTCAGCCTGAGGACACGGCCTTCTGGATCCAACCAGACAGGAGATGCAGAAACAAAAAACCTCACATTAAACATTTAAAGCGGGGAATGCTCCACAACTTCCAGTAACACCGATTTTAAGTACCACAGGGGAAACAATGGGATGGATATCGGGTGCAAATTGACCCGACGTTCGCCAGGTGAAGAATTGAACAGCAACGTTAGCAAATCATACAGTGAATATGAAGTGAATCCATACTTTAATTAAAACCAAAACTGTGCAAAGCAGCAGCTTCATGAGCCGATATATAGAAAATGAGAAACATTGTCTAAAACTTATCAGGATGGGATAAAATCGGTCACTCAGACTTTGTGAGGTTGGTTGATTTTGTGTTGAAGTTATTCAAAACTCTCTCGAAGAAACACACTCTGCTTCTCGGCAAATGATCGATACTTAGCCTGTCGATGTTTGTCCAACTAGTCCCCTATTTTACCTGGCGCGTCTCTCTCTGGGAACAACTTCTGTTCTCGAAACCGATTCGTAATTTTCTGCACTTTCTCAAGTCGGCACGCCTGAGCCTCAGCTCAGATAAGATCAGATAAATCCATACGGTCAATTAAAACGACTCACATAACCTGAATTTTGAGCTACATATTTGGCTCTAGTCCCTGATTAAAATCAATAACATTTCAGGTAGCACTTAATTAGTTTATTATTCGCTGATAACTACATTTAAAACACCAGTTAGTGGTTTTTCTGTCTGTAAAGAAAAAAAAAAAAAAGGAGTGATTTAATTTTTTATTTACATCCACTGAATCACTGAAACCTAACAAGATTATTCCAGACTGAACATGTTTTCACAAATGAGTTTGCAAACTTGACTGAAACTGTTTTTTTTGCTTAGCAACCATCACTCATTAGGCCTTGTTGCGTAAACGTTTCTGAAACCTAAACGCTCCGCCACACTGCCGCCATCTCCATGGCAAAAGACGAGCCGCAGCTTTAAATAAACAACACTCCGGCGAGTCCTTTCCGCGTCTGACACTGCAGGATACACAGTTTGATCGCCAGCCGAGGCAGGTTGTCATGCATTTGTTTGGCATGTCGGAAAATGTTGCAGGATGGCAGCAACGTGCCACTCATATGTGCTGCGGTGATGGAGTTTACCCAAGAGTTTCCCAGCGTTAGGGTAAGGCTCCCATTAGACCTAGCTGGTTTCTGATACAGGGAGGTGAATTTATTTTATGTTTATGTAACCTTTATTTAACCCTTTTTCAACTGAAAAGTTCAGAAAACATC
This sequence comes from Poeciliopsis turrubarensis, assembly GCA_010277015.1. Classification (NCBI taxonomy): domain Eukaryota; kingdom Metazoa; phylum Chordata; class Actinopteri; order Cyprinodontiformes; family Poeciliidae; genus Poeciliopsis; species Poeciliopsis turrubarensis. The sequence continues at coordinate 3,025,481 of VMRN01000011.1, forward strand.
AACGCATCAGCAGAAAACAGAAGAGAAAAAATTTGAAACGCAACCATATTCATACTGACTAATATTGTAATACAGGTGATAGTTCTTTAGTGTTTTTTCCTAACGTTGGTTCAACCTAATCATGTATGAACTCTGGGAAGTGAAATGAAATGAAAGTATTATTGGGAATACTGATGGAGGGGTTTTTGCCAATATATAAATTTGTACCCATTTATTAATCTGTGTGAATGGAGTGGTGGCACAGTTCACAGGAGATCCATGTCCTGAATGCACAAGCAACAAATCTGAAGTCACTGCATGACGGCGTGGCGTGAGGAGAACCTTGACTTAGGTTTAAACCAGTTTTCATACAGAATGGGTAAGCTGTACGCCAACAAAATGGCTGAACAATAAAACCTGAGCTCATGTTAGCGGGCAAACACTGCCTAGAGAACCTTCACATTTTTTTTTGTTTGTTTTTTTTTTGTTTGCTTTTTTATTTTATTTTAAGACCTAAACAGGAAGCTTCAAAGCAAGCTGCCATGCATGCACACAAACTCTCTCTTTTCTCTGTGTTTCTCTGTGAGGATTCACTCTGCTCCCACTGGCATGACTCTCCCTGACATTAAACAGCGGGATGACGTGATCAGTGGCGTTTAAAATAAAATATCTTGTGTTCTGCGAGTGAACGTTCTCCCCGCGCCTTGTCAGACCCGGAGTGTAAGAGTGTAGACGGAAATAGGCAACCGCCCACAGATCATTAGGGAGATGGAGAGAGAGAGAGAGTGAAGCGGTGCTGAAGAAGAAGAAGAAGAAAAAAAAAAACATGGTGGTCACAGCTCGACGCCTCGTGTTTTCGTGCTGCATTCAGATGTAAGAAATGCGTTTTTCTCGGTGAGGTTTAGGAGTTTGCTGGGTTCTCTCCCCTCCTCCAACCTCTCCCTGAAAATTAGCGCTTATAATTTCCACAGCGAACTTCTCTGGTGATCTGAATGAGGACGTGGAGCGCGTGGGAGGGGCGTGGGCCGTTTCGCCGCACGCTCGCGCCTTAATGGACTTAATGATGTAGAAGGAGCGCGCCCTCTTGTGGAGGGTTAGGGGAAAGAAGAAGAAGAAGGAGGGGGAAAAAAAATCCACAGGATATTTTTGTGGAGCACTTCAGCTTCCACCCTCTTACCTAACTGCTTCATGATTCACTGCGTAGGCTGAAACATTTGTTTTTACCCGAATCTCCGCAATAAATCGTGGACATAATCATCAAGTTGTTTGTGTGCTACTTTAAAAAAAAAAAAAAAAAAGATTTTCTGACACTTATGTTTACAAAGGAGCCTATTAAAACGTGTCACTGTCATCGGTTTGTCTCTAGGAAGCTGCTGAACGTGAAGATAATCGACGACGAGGAATATGAGAAGAATAAGACGTTCACGCTCGTGCTGGAGGAGCCGGTGCTGCTGGAGGTGGGACAGAGACACGGTGAGTCTTCAGTGGCGAGTTGTTGATTGTGCTGGAGGAGAGGGTTCACGCGGTTCTCTGCGTTTTGGTCTCAATAAACAACTGCTGTGTTTCCACAAAACAAATACCTTTAAAATCACATGTCAATATGTTTGCTCAGGCGACAACATTGAAGGGCGCAGCATCGTCCTCCTACCACTTCCTGTCATGTTCTTCGTCATTTCCTCCAGTGGTAATGTCCAGTTGTTGAGCGGTGTTTCTATCCTCAAAATGTGAAGTTGGGCACAGCTGTTGCCTTCCTCTTTGCTATCCCTGCATAAAAGTTAGATTTGTGGGCCAAGTCCTCCCACCTGAGCTTTATGTGTCTCCAGCTCCTCCAGTGTTCTCAATAGCTTCTTGTGGCTCCTCTCCGATTCAATGCTACTAACTCACAGTGTTCTTGTTCTTCATGACGCTGCTTGCTCACTGATGTTCTCTCACAAACCTCCGAAGCGTCGCGGAACGGCCGGCTCTCGTTATTGTCGTGGCCTAATCAAAGTTTCTTTGGTTTTTTTTTTTGCTTCTGCTGATCTATGCAGGGGACACCAACGACAACAAAACGGCGGTGGGTCCGGAGGACGTGTCAAAGATGGGCTGCCCCGTCCTGGGAGAGCACACCAAGCTGGAGGTGGTCATTGAGGAGTCCTACGAGTTCAAGGTAACTCTCTCCTCCTAAAACAAGATCTCTTGTTTGCATCTCGCGCTCACACCGTTTCTAGCTAACTTTAATTCACTTGAAACACGACGAATCATTCTGTAGACGCGTCACATCACCTTGTGGCTCTGCGCGGAGAAAGTTAGAGTATGGGCAGACTGTCATGGTGCTGGATATGCGTCTGCAGGTCCCTCCGTTACTTTGAATCAACGCTCATCATTTACATCCCAAAGTGGAGGAATCTTTTATTTCTGTCTCAATCTTCTGGATGAGCTTGCCAGAGCTCATCCGGAAACTAAATCCGAGTTTTGAGGCTCGGATTTAGCTTGCAGGTCAGAAAATAAAGTCAAAAGAAGAAGAAAAACAAAAACATACAGCGGTCTTTAAATTTCAAGCGATGAGGGCAGCGAGCATAAAGGTAACTACTCTGCATGTTAAATAACCTTCAAGAGAAAAACTTAGAGACCAAGAGACATCTACTAATGTTATAGCAATTTTCGTCAAATGACACAATTTCATCTTTTACAGCGAATACGAATGTCTAAAGTCAACCAAAGGGCTGCGCTGGATTATGAAGCATGTTCGTGCTGCAGCTTACGTTGATAGAGAACGGATGGGATTTTACAACAAAAACAAGTAACAAAATAACTACTGTAGAAAAAAGGCCTTTTCTGCAGCTGCAGACCTGAGCAGTAGACGCCTGTTTGGCCGCTGGTTTGCTCTGCTAATCCGATCTGAGGGCCCCTGATTACATCGCCATGACATCAACCTGGTTATTAGCCCCCCTTCCAGCCACGGGACGCGCTCCGTTCACAGGTTTATGTTGCAGAGTAAACTGATGCCTTGGTGCAAAACTGGCCGGTGTTTTCCTTTAAGAGCAATTAAGCTGCTACGTGATACAGATCTGAGACTCTTAGGCTCCCCTCACTGGCTCTTGTTTGCTGTGGGCATGAAGCGCAGCCCGACCCCACCTCCCTCCAAATCTGGTTTTGTGACTCACTCTGCACCTCAGTGGGACGGGAGATGCCGGTAGTTGTACCCTCGGCCACCTCATCAGCGTCTCCCGCGTCTCTTCTTGCTAAGCCTGCGCCGATAACGTGTGTCTCACGCCTGTCTCTGTCTCTGTGGTCGTTTGCAGAGCACAGTGGACAAGCTGATCAAGAAGACCAACCTGGCGCTGGTGGTGGGCAGCAGCAGCTGGAGGGAGCAGTTTGTCAGCGCCGTCACTGTCAGCGCAGGTGAGCCACACGGACCCGAACGCTGACACCCGCTCCTCCCGGCCAAGGCGGACCCGTGCGGTCTGGATCAGGTCCCGCCAGCTGCCTGTCGCGCTTCGTTCTCCGTGACCCCAAAGACGAGTGTCTCAGTCGAGCGTCTTAACGCCCTCCGGCGATTCGGCGTTTACTTTGCCGCATCTGTTTGAAGCTGACAGCTGATTAAAAATGCATCATTTGCTGAATTCCTGACGAGGCCCACCGTAAAAACGGCTCTGGACAATTTATGCGACTCTTGGCGCTCGGCTCTTTCACAAAAGCCGATTGTTTCGTGAGACTTTCGGATTTTCCCCACACAAAGTCGAATTTCGCGGCGCAGAAGTTTTCATTTTGTTTGTTTAGCAATGAAAAGCCACTTCAAACTTTAGGAAGAGACGGTAAAGCTTTCTTTGAAAGAGAGACTGAAATCAGAAGCACAGCAGCCCTGCAGCCTCCAATGGTTCAAAGTTCATCAGAGCTCTCACTATCATCGCCGTCGGAGTCGTTAATGTCAGAAACCGTAACAACAGCAGCTGCGTGTAAAATGTGCAAATGTTAGACGTCGCGACAGCAAGACACAAATCTTCACATCTGCAAATTTAAACTAGTCTAAAAGTCCATAACTCGGAATACAACATCAAAGCATTTCAGCAGAGAAAAGATGAGTTGTGACGTAGTTCAAGATCAAGCTCACGTGAAGTTGGTCAACATTTTTTCTAAAAGATGGAAACTTGGTTAAATTGGAATCATTTGGGGAATTTAAACAACACAAATGCGCATTATTCTGAGAGGAGGTGAGCCATAAATCATCACAACTTTACAAAGAAACTATGCAGCATAGTTTCTTTGCATAGAACCAGACCCGACTGAATGTGTTGCGTTATTCTGACGTCTAACTAATCCCATCGCTGCATTATTCTGTCTGGGCGACACATTATTACAAATGATTTGATTCCTCGATCAACCTTCTTGAATATGAGGTTCTTGTCTTGATTTGGAAGATATATCAAATCCAGACATCTAATTCTGTTTGCAGATACATAGGTTTTAAAGCAATATACGCTACGTTAAACCTGGAGACGGTGTGTTCAAACCAGCTGCAAAAGATGACTTCAATGTCGCTGCTTTGTGAATTTATCCCAGAATATTCTGTATAAATGAACAGAAATTGCACCTTCAGTGGGCATTTGCGATCTCAGCAGTAAAGGCATTGATTCGTGATTGTATTTATGTTTTTAAAACGACAGTCAGATCAGGTCAGCGTGTTGGGAGTTTTTCCGTACTGAGCGAATAAACGGACGCAGCAAAACCGCGACTGTCGGCAATCAGGAGGATATTTTTACCACGATGCTGCTTTTAGTGCCCTTGTTTGCAGATAGGTCTTCTGTCTTTTTATTACTAACAAGATCATTTTTATTCCTTTTCGCTGTATCCTGCAGCTGTGCTCTATTTTAAAGCTATACTGTTATTATATAGAGAAGGCTCTCTGGTGTGGAGTTGACTCATGCTGCTGTTTGCTTGAAGACAGGACGGTCCAGGTTTCACTGCGTTTTCAGAGCTTTTGTTCGAAACAGGATAACAGAGTAGTTTTATCGTGATGCATTTATACGAGATTATATGACAAGTCAGTATTTTTTATGAGAACGACATGAGATTAGATTTTACCGTATTTCTGGTGGTTTCACAACTACAATAAAGTTTTTATGAATGAGCTTTTGTGAGTGCGGGGTGAGTGAGAGTTGTCAGCACAACAGGCTTCCTCTCAACGGTAATTGCAATTCAGTGTTTTCGTTCAGTCATGTCAAGGCGCTTCATAAAGTAAACAGGTCCAGTTCCTGTGCATGGATGGTCGCAGACAGACAGACAGATTCAAATTCAGTTATTCCTGCTCAGCCTGAACTAAACTGCAATTAAATTTTCTCTGCCAACCGGTTAAAAGGCAGTTGACCAGGTCAGGTCCAGGAAGCTGGACAGGTTGACGTACTGACTTCGCCTCCTGCACAGACACACAGCAGCAGTGGAGATTAATGACTCGCTTTCAACCGGAACCAACGTCCAGCAGAACTGGACTTAATATGAGCCGCCATCCGCTGCGACGCGCCGCTCCACCCAACGTGTAAGGGCGAGGCCGAGGTTTTGCGGGACCCTGAGCATTCCCTTTGACTTGGGGAAAGTTTCCAACACCGCACGTCGACTGATAGCTGTGATATATGTGGTTTAAATTAGGAGGGTCAAAACTGCGCAGTTTCGTAATATTTTTAATTTAATAGTGGCTCAACAGCAGCTTGCTTCTTATATGTCTGTAAAACATCTACTTAAGAACAGAAAAGGAGGCGGTAGCCGTCCCAACAGGGTAATTATTGTGAATTTTACTTGCATTATTCTGTGGAACACACCCGTTTTAAAAATGGCGACTAACAGCACACAGATCCTGCTTGTGTGCGTCTGTCAACCATCAATTGGTGTAATTGCCTTGATTGATGTGCCTGCATCGGCATCCTCCTCCTGGAGCATATCGACGACACGTGGGTCAAGTCGGGCCCGAATCCTCGTTAGCGCAGCAATGACATCTTGATAACATTAAGTACAGCAGGCAGACGGTTTATGCGGCCCGGGTTCCTTGGTGCTGAAAAAACCCCACAAACCCCAGTGGCAACAGCAGAAGAAAGACGTGTTAATCACCAGATATCCTTTCAGGCAGCTGCTCCTTCCTACTGCTCTAACTTTTGGTTCATGTGTTCCCGCTAGGTGACGACGACGAAGAGGAGAGCGGGGAGGAGCGGCTGCCGTCCTGCTTTGATTACATCATGCACTTCCTGACGGTTTTCTGGAAAGTCCTCTTCGCCTTCGTCCCCCCGACCGAATACTGGAACGGCTGGGCCTGCTTCTTCGTCTCCATTTCCCTCATCGGCGTCCTGACGGCCGTGACGGGCGACTTGGCCTCGCACTTCGGATGCACCGTCGGTCTGAAGGACTCGGTCACCGCCGTGGTGTTTGTTGCCCTCGGCACCTCTGTTCCAGGTGGGTGTCCGTGCCGAGGAATCGACCTGCTCTGTAATCCCTCTGGGGTTTTTTTTTTTGCCTGTGGCGCAGAAGCAGCTGCTCCGGGAGACTTACGTAACCTCTTGTTCTCCTGAGCTGTCAGAGGAATTACCTCCAAAGCTCTCACTTAGCACCTTAACAAGACGTAAACAAAGGAAAACACAGTTCCACTTGTGCGATCGGCTTGTATTCCCATCTCACCATTTCCTGAATCTTTTTTTGTGTGTCTTTGAGGCACAACAAGAGTATCTATTAGGCTGACGGGTTTCAGTGCAAAATGGAAGACAGACAGTCTGCAGTCACCCTGAACTAAGTTGATCGCTTTAAACACGATACGTTTATTCAGAGGTTTTGGTAATCGTGTTTAAAATGTGCCGTAATATACCTGTGTACATGTAGCATTTAACTTCCAGAGCTAAAAAAAAATACATTCAGGAGACGTGTCTGGTTAAAATGAGAAACATTCTCATTTTAACACGTCCTTTAAGTCGGGAGTTACGGAATTATCTTAGGGAAACATAAAGAGGTTCCCTCCGATTCTGCGTCCCGTTTCTGCTAGACAACACTCAGACATCCCGCATTATGTTGCCGTTTCACTGCAACGTCTTTTCTCGTTTAAACAGGAACACATTTTGCTTTTAATGAGACGCGAATCTCTCAAAAATAACAAAGTTTCCCATTTAGAAGAGTTGTGCATCTCGTAATTTTGCGAAATTGAGACACAGACGAACTGCCCTTGTTATAACGAGATACCGCTCCTGAATTTGGTTCCTCACCCTGGCTGCTCGTCCGTCGCTTGCCTCGACTCTGCCTGCCACAGTTCGTTTAATGACATTTGCGTCGCCTGACACTCTGTCAGTTGTGTGGTTTTTCTAAATGCTACGTCAAAAGTGTTTCTGCAAAGCTTTTGTATCTGCGTCGTGAGCCAAATCAGTGTGCCGACTCTGGCGTACAGACACAGATTGAACCACCTTATTCCTGCAGGCAGAAGGGTCGCTGCAGATCCAGAGCGAGTTGCCGTAAGCAATTACCGTTATCCCACAATGAAAGATTTCTGTCCTGATGAGAAAAGTCTCCCCAAGAATGACAATGCGCCCATCAATAGGCCACCGCAGTTCACAGACAGCTTTGATAAGTGTGATTAGAAAAAGTCAATGCCAGGAAAACTGGAGCTGCTCCAATTGTGCAAGGTGACTCTGAGACTTTCTCCACTGACATTCCCTGTGATTTGTCATCAGCTGGACGCATAGGTCTAAAGACGTACCCCGTTTTTCTCGTCTTCTCTCCCACAGACACATTTGCGAGTAAAGTGGCCGCCATCCAGGACCAGTACGCCGACGCTTCCATCGGGAACGTGACGGGCAGCAACGCGGTGAACGTTTTCCTGGGCATCGGGGTGGCGTGGACCATCGCCGCCGTTTTCTGGAAAACCAAAGGTAAGACATTCAAGGTGAACCCGGGCTCGCTGGCCTTCTCCGTCACCCTCTTCACCATCATGGCGCTGGTGTGCGTGCTCGTGCTGCTCTACCGCAGGCGCCCCAGCGTTTCGGCCGGCGAGCTCGGGGGCCCACGGACAGCCAAGCTCCTCACCTTCTTCCTGTTCCTCTCCCTGTGGTTCATCTACATCCTGTTGTCCTCCTTAGAGGCATACTGCCACGTGCCTGGCTTCTAAACACAAGGCAAAAGTAGAAAAAAATAAATAAATAAGCACAGACATGACTCCTCTTCTTGTTTTTACAGTTTTCTCACTGTTTTTGTCTATTTTCTAACTATTTGTATCATCACTTATTATTGATATAGCACAAAATCTAGAAAATGATGCACTTAAGGACTTTGGGACTTTGTTACCGCTGATGACGCTGCGAAAGGTAGCGTTAGCCACTGAAGCTAAGCTTCCTTTTCCTACGCAAAAATACTGATTTCATGTGTCGTTTACAGTGCTGTGAAAATTTACCAACCTACAGATTTCTTCTCTTTTTCCTTTTTTTCCAGTGACATGTTTTAGATCTTCAAATCATTTTTAATACGATAGCAAGAGTAAAATATTTGCCACCATAAAGTAATAACTTAGCCGTCCTTGGCAGCAAATTTTGACCGACGCTCCTTTGCAGGATTTCTTCAAAAATCAGGAGCGTTTGAGGGTTGGTGGGCATTAAGAACCTAATTTGGGTCGTGCTACATGCTCTCAATCAGACGTAAGTCCAGCCTTTAACTAGGCCGTTCCATGTTGTAGCCATTCGTAGGTTTGCTTCGTGCTCTGCTTCAGATCCTTTTCCCGGATAACATCAGGATAACTCGTCCTGGTCCTAAAGCAGGGAACTCCCACAGCTGTGGTTCTGGATCTGAAACGCTGCGTTAGTTTTCGAGCAGCTACAACAGGACATCCATCCATTTAAAGTTTTCTATTTTCTGTCTTATCAGTCCAAGGAACATTCTCCCAAACATCTTGGAGAGGATCAAGACGGGTTTTTTTTTTTTTTGGTACATTTGAGGTATTTTGAACTCCATTTTGATGACAATTGTGCCCAATCTCTTTCTTAAAACGTCGCTGCTCCGCTGTGTGTGAGCCCTTTGGTTCTAAGGCACATGTGTCAAACTCAAGGCCCAGGGGCCAAATCCGGCCCGCCAAAGCTTTTTATGTGGCCCTCTACAGACTAGACTAAACACTAAGTGTGATTAAATATTATACTATCAATCATATCAATGCAGTTTTTATCTGTTTACTGCCAATTTATATCAATCAATCCCTCCAGTTTCTTGAGAATTTAGTTGATGTTTGATTATAGTCCATGATTTATACAGCCAGTAAATAAACAGTCGCATTTATTATTAGTTCCTGAAGGGACTGAAAAGATCTTCAATAATATCATGTAATTTTAAGAATTTATTGACATATTAACAGTTTGTGAACAGGTTTTATCAACACATTCTGGCACAACCGGCCCTTTAAGAGCCTTCATGATCTTGATTTGGCCCAAAATGAAAATGAGTTTGACACACCTGATCTAAGGCATCGGAAGACACAACGCCGCACTAAAAAGACGCTTCCTCGTCATCTTTTTTACACATTCAGCTCAAAGCATAAACAATTTGATCACCATATTAACCTCCCTGCAATGGATTTTTTTTTTTATTTTTTAATTTGTAGAACTCCACCACGTGAATGGCACAGCGCTCCCACGCCGTGTTTACAGCACATGTTCATTCCCCGCTGCAGAAACAATGCCACTGTGACTCAGATGTCACAGCAGTCGCACCGAATTAATCTCACTTAGTCTCACACTAGGCTGTGCAGACGGTTTGTATACCTGCACTACCTGGAGTAGGGAAACCAAAAGTGAAACTTAAGCCATCACCTACTGATTTATTTGGCTTTTGATTATTTGAGTACTGACATTTCATTCCCTGACGGTCGGTCCGTTCTTACATTGAAGAAATAAATAAAACAAGATGGGGACGTCAGAAAAGTAACACCGACAGTCATGTTATCTGCAGCATGCATGGACATTTCACATCAGGAGTGCATCAAAAGCGTCACACGAACTTAAACCTGATCGTTCAAAAAAAAAAAAAACGCCCTTCTTCAAGAAACAGCGTTACTACAGCTTTAGTGGTAAATCATAACCACCGACCTTTACTGAGGCAATAGAAGTATCTTAAATGTGTCTGATGATCTAAAACAAGTGTATAATAATAAAAAAAAACAAAGAAGAAATCTGTGAGGTGCGCAACACTTTTTCACTGTATATAATCAGCTTCAGTTCCACCAAGCTGCTCTTTTGCTGGACATTTACAGCATCATTTTGTCTGTTTGTGTGACCTGCTGATACCGTTCGCTTAATCTCGACACGGACACTCGAGATTCCTCGGTGGAGGATGAAAAGCGAACGCTGGTGCATGGGGTGACGTTACATTAGAGCTTCGACGCAATATGAAGGAGTTGTGTAATCAATATTAACATTAACTATTCACGGTATATCATGTAAAGGATGAACATTGTGCGTGGGAGTTTTTGTGAAAGACTCGGTGTGTTTACTTTTGCACGTACTCAGATTCACAGTTTCTCGGTAATCTATTTTATAAAGTGCTGTGTGTGAATTTTTTTGGACATGGCTGTTGACGTGTTGGTGTTTTTTATTTTTTTTATTTTTTTTGTTGTTGTTTTTCTGTACATGTGAATCCCAGCTGTTTCATGCTCTCTCCCTTTCCTCACTCGGCCTTCTCCATAGGTTTCAGACAGCCAAGGTTTTCAAGAAATGACCCGTTTTTTTTGTTTTTTTTTTGTTTTTTTTTACAACAGTTGTGAAGTTGAAGCAAATGTTTGCTTTTAGATAGATTTTATGAAGTTTACATATCTGTGTGCCTGTGTGTGTATGTGTGTGTGTGTGCAGGTGAGCCTTCCTTTCTCTGGGATAATATTGTTTAAAGAATAAACTTCACTGATGGTACATGGGTATTGTTCACATTAAAAAAAAAAAAGAAAAACGAGAAACGTGACAGTTTGTGTGTAGATCTGAAAACCTCTTCTTTTAACCTCCGTCTTGCTGACACTGTTACAACAAAAGCACAGCAGAAAGCAAAGTGACGCTTTTCCATCGATCAGCACAGTTAGATAGCACCAAGAGTTTGTGATTTGACTTGAAAAAAGTGTTATGAACAGAATGTGTGTACAGTATTACTTGAGAGTGTTACACAGCCGTCTTTTTTATTATTATTATTATTATTATTATTTATTTAACCTGGAGTGTGTATAGCCATATTTATTGTTACTGTATTCCTGTAGAGCTATTTATATGATCTATTTTACTTTTATTTATATGCACGTTTGATGTATAAAAGGTGGAAATAAATGTTGATGATTTATGGTCCCAGAAAGATTTGCAGTGTTTGTATTACTTTTGTACGTAATTATATGTTTTAAAAAAAAAAACCCAAAAAGGTTCGGGTAATCTTGACATCACCTATTTATTCTCTAGCAGCTGCAGCAGCGAAAACGCAGGGAATGATGTAAAAGAGGATCTGGAATAATCCCTCAACTGCAGCACTGTGTCTTAATAACTGCCTTTTTATGGCAGGCAAAAACATCCCTTAATTGCAAACTCATTAACTTGCAAGCAAACCTCCTGGTGTGACAAAAAAGATTATTATTATTATTACTTGTGGGCGCATGCAATTTTCTGTTCATGGTCGAATTATCTTGTACTCTGCTCTATAACTCAAAGATGTTTTTTTTTTTTTTTTTCCCCCCCATTTATAGACATGAAAAATCCCTTTTAACTTGTCGCGCTTGCTGAACCGGATGAAGGTCTGGAAACTGAAGGATGTTTTAATTGGGATCATCTGAGGGCGTTCTTGTTTTTGTGACATGGCAGAGTCATCCAACATACACTTTAATTCAAACTAAATATTCAGTACTATTTGTGAAAAATAACCTCAGTTTTTATATGTAAATTGTTCCTTTATGTGCAAAAATGTTTTTTTTTTTTTTTTGTAAAAGGTCCAGTTAGCTGAAATGCTAACATTTGAATGTAAAATGCCCGTTCTTTACGATTCGTGGTGCTGCAGGTTCTTTGACCCTTCAGGAGGAATAAAAAAACTACGAGTTACAAATGTTCAAACTCAAAGTAAAATACATAATCATTCATTTTAGTTTTATCTGCTCAACTTTTTTTTTATTAAATTTGTCTATCATTAAAAGATCCAAAGGCTTCTGACTGTAAAGGTAAAGGGAGTTTTATTTATGTACCACATTTTCAGCAAAAAGGCAATACAAAGGGTTTGGCTTGGAGGCTTGCAGGAATAAATGTTGCCTTATTAAAAGAAAAAACAGACAATTTCCAAATTTTGGTGGTTTCCTATGTTGTTGGCCAAATTCTTATCATCCTGGACTTTTAGTCGGGGGCTGAGCAAAATCATTTCAAGGGCTACAAATGGCCCCCGGGCCACACATTGGACACCCCTCCTCTACATTTTCTACTAAACTCATGACTGTAAATTGAAGGCTGGACGGCCTACATGTTCTCTAAGTCTTCCTAAAAGCACTCGCACTTTTGTTGTCAGCTTCCTGCACAGAAAGGAGTCGGTAAGTTTTATTTTTTCAGACAGAGGAGATTGAAAATAAAGGTGTATTTTATTTTGGTGTCTGTGTTTCATTTTCCGTCCCGCCAGCAGCAGGCGATGCCTTACAGAGGCAATCTTTCCACTCCTTACATCGGTTCGTTTACACACCGTGCTTTGCCAAAGTATTTACAACCCTTGAATTTTTCAAAATTAGAATAGTGTGAAAACGTTACATATTTCTTGCTGCTCATTTCAGGAGATGGAGCTCATGCTCATGTAGCTTCATTGAACATGAAGTGAAACATAACCTAATGCCGACAGAGGATGGCGACAGTAAAGTAAAAAATCCATGCAAGAAGGGGAACTTGCAGGATAGTAGTTCCTGGACTCAGACAACCATGAGTGGATAAACCCTTAAAAGTTGAGTGGAAGGAAAAAGTGTGGCTTGAGACGATTGTCAAGCAGTATCTTTTCAGCGATTTGAGGGAGTTTCACAAGGAGCTGAAGTCGGGACATTAAGAGCCTCTATGGGGTAATGAAGCCTGATGAGAAAAAAAAAACACTGCTTTTAGTCGATTTCACATAATAGTCCACTTTTCTGAGACACCAAATTTTTTCGTTATCGATGAGGTATTATCTTTAAATCTGTGAGCAACAAACATGACTTATTTTTAAAAAAACGATACTTTCTGAAATGAGGGATATTCACATTCTTCTGCGCTTTAGTCGTAGACTCATTAAGTGCAGGTGTCAAACGTTATAATCCCTTCAATTAGCAGATTTGCACGTCATTATTTTATCGTGAGCAGCAGGTGCCAAGTCCCTCACAAATGGGATGTGAACTATTGTCTGGCTCATGCTGTTAAATTGCAGATGTGAAAGACTTCACTCATTAAAGTCACAGCTGTGACTGGGGGTTGCTGGGATAAAGTGATTCCGGTGTTGGCAGGGGATTTATCGCAGAGGCATAATTCGAAGTAGGTGAGATTGCTTTGCTCTTTGGGAAACTGTGCAACATGTGTTTTAGGAGATACAGGAAGAAGGAAAAAAAATATGCTGATGTAAAACGCATTGTGGCTCTGAATGGACGACGGTAACGATTTCCTGCTGTACAGGTGTTAAATGAAGCTAAGATTTATACTAAAATGTCAAAACGCCGAGCAGTTTTTAGATAAAATATGACCTTCCATTATAGACACAGTGTGTCTCTACTGTCAGCCTTATTTTTTATCTTTTTGCAGCTGTGCCAGCCAAAGCTGCTCTAACTGCTAAAATTAGACAATAACTCATTGCTCCAGTCTTTTTTGTGATTTTTTTATTTTATTTTATTTTTCACACAGTGAGGAAACGATTTCCTGGTCATTGTGACATCCCTGCCAATCATCTCCTCTTCTTGTGACGAACGAAATAGGACAGAGTCCTGCTAAAGATAACAAAGCCTCAAAAGAAGCCATTACAGAGGCGGCAAAAGAGTTTAAAAAGAACCGAATGGGACGTAATTTGGTTCCGTTCGAGTCAGAACTTGCACCGATTCACAACACGGGTTGATTCAAGGCACTTTCAGTTCAACCCAAACACATTTCAATTGATGCCAGCCATCAAACGGTGCTTTCTATGTCGGAGTTAAAGAAAATGCAAATAAATTCAGAAATGTGTATGAAAGTAGTTATGTCATTAAGTTTTTTTTTTTTTTTAAACCAAAACATATGATCAAAATAAAACTCAAAACCGGTTGAAATTATAATATTTTAGCTGGTTCTAAGAGAAATAAACCTGTTTGTGCTAACTAAACCACATAGCAGGTCATTAGAAAGAAAAATAACTATAATGTCATTTTTTTTTTATTATTACAAGGCCTTCAGCTCATTTAATTTAAGTCAAATTCATTCTAAAAATCAGACAGCATAGTAACAAAAACATAACTGCACACAGCGGTCCTTTAACACAACAGTATTCCTGCAAGCACTCAGGTCACTGCTGGCTGGCAAGAAGAAACCTAAAGCTGAGGGAAAGGCCTAAGAAGTCCTTTGCAACAAGCGAGCGCCTGCAGCAAACACCAAGCCAAACTGTGTGTGGTGGAAAACTAATTCACCTTTTTTGTTGGGTCTTCCTGCAGGGATCTCGGTCTGGGTTGGTGGCCCACCAAATCACAGCCTCAAAGATTTTCATTGTAAATCATGAAACATTATGTGTGACAGCAACAAGTACAATTTCCACATCACAAGGATTTGCTGCTTTGTGTTAGAAAGAGCCTAATTAAAGGGGGAGAAAATTTGGACTGATCATGACAGTGTTTGATGTCTTTATATGGTTTTGAAATAACTTTGCTCCAATGCTCTCTTGCTTTCTGTTATAATCTAAATTAACGGTGAAACTGCCTGTCATACAAAATAGCGGTTAATTAGCTCAAATTACATGACGTTTGATTCACTTTTCTCATTTTTATTGTGTTTATTATCCCTCCTTTTGCCCACTCACTTTCCCCACCAGCAGCCCGCACGTGCTGCGTGCTCGCCCCTGCTCCGCTCGTCTCGTGCGCGTCGCCATTGGGATGATGTCATCCACAGCGGAGACAATAGAGCCCACCTCCTCCTCCTCCCCCAGTCAGCGTCTCCTCGCCACACGCGCACCGCGGCTCGGCGTGACACACGCTCGGACGTGACGCCAGCTGAGTGAGCCGAGCGCTTCTGGTGACATTCGCCGCCGCGTCGGTTCAGTCCGGAGCCCGACGGAGCCGCGCGCCTTGCCGCTCAGAACCGGCGGCTCTCCTCTGGAAAAGTGTCACACATCTGGTCCGAGCGCACTCGACCCACCGGCTCGGTCCACGGCGGCGAGGCAATGAGGGATTTGTGACTCGGCTGCGCGTGAGCGATGAACACACAGCGGGGACTCTTGACGTAAGTCGTGTTTCGTCTCAGTGATGTTGGTGACTGTCGGCCTCGGGCAGCAGCAGGTTCTAACAAAAGAGCCGCAGAACCACCTCCACCTGCGTTGGCCAGATGATTTCCACTACAATAGCAACGTGTTGTTTGTTCACTTCTGGCCGAAACGTGCAACAACGCGCAGCGCGTGGCCCTTCGTTTTTGTTTAAATCCCAGTGCCACGAGAAGGTGGCATATGCAGAAGAACAATTATTGGTTCTGTTCGGGTAAACGGTGCAGATTTAAGCAGGGTGAGCGAGTGAAGGGACGGGCCTGCTGGCTCGGGCCCACATCAGCTTTATTTCTCGTCATGGTAAAGGTTGGCGAGACCGCAAAGATGCGATAAAACACACAGTGGGGGGGAGAGAGAGCGGGCAGGGCGCCACCTACCGGGAGTGAGAGTGTTTTTTTTCCATCACTGACCTGCAGAGTGGCCCTGAAAACAACAAGGTGGTGGAGGAAGAACAGCCAAGATCTTAGAGCTGATTTACTCATCATCATATGAGCCTTTTGTTGTTGGTGCAAGCGGCATCGGCGAAGGAGTAATAGCTTTAACAGAGGAGACTCTTTGCATTGGAGCTAATTAGTTCTTTTTTTTTTTTTTATACGGACTGCTTAGACAGAAACTAGTCTGCAGAAAATGTGACTGGTTGTAAAACACGCAAGAACCACTGAGGTGCAAAAGCCAAGTTAAGCAAAAACAAAACAAACAAACAAACAAAAAAACCCACACAAATTCCCGTGAGGCGTTTATTGCACTGTATGTGCTTTAGATGCCAGCACGAGTCTTTATTGTGACAGGGTCACGCCTATTGATCACCCCACAGAGAGGCATCACTCAGCAGCACAGCTTGACGCTGCTTTCACACACCATAGACTTGACTCATTGCTTATATAAAACCACAGGAACTCTTGTTGGTGACAGAGAAATGTTTCGCTATTGTGCTTTGCTCATGAAATCCAAAGTTTTGGATGCTTGTGGGGATTAAGATTAAAAATGATTAAAAAAAAAAACAAAACAAAAGAAAGATGGCACTCTGGCTTGAGGATGATCGTTCACAATAAGACAGGTACAGCCTTTCTCTGTGAGCAGTTAGCACTTACTTCTAATTGCCCGGCTCTATAGTTCTGAACTGTGTGCTTAGATAGAACCATTTCACTATTTGCTGTGTGCATGGATAGTCCGCTGTTCCACATTGCTATGTGGAAAAAAATCAATCACTATTTATCTCTGTTGTGCAGCTCTATGTACTTTATGTGGGCTATACGCTCAAATATTCGTGTCAGCATTGTGAACCAGAAGTAGATCCAAAATTAGATGCATTTTATTTAGATTTTAACCCTTCAAACTGTAACTATCTCACCTGAGCAAATGCGAGGTCTGATGCTGAGTCCCGGTGTTGGCTAACAGCCACAAAGTCTTCACGCAGACCATCATGACGTCACAGTGAAGCATAGCTCACTCCGAGGTCTTAGAAGCTTTGACCTTTGACACCAAAAGGAGTCGTTCCATCCTCCAGCCAAAGTGAAAGACTTGCAGCAAAACCAGCAATTCCCTTTGGGGTGTTTGAGGGATAACATGTGCACGGAGGCGGAACGAGGCGGAACGAGGCGAAACGTGGAAGGACAACTTGAGAACGCAAAGCGTTTGGCTGTGGTTGGTGTTGGTGTGGACACATGAATAATCGGCCTCAGGTAGGCTTGTTCTGAATGCCTCAGTGCGTCAGATCTAAATATAAATAGATTGTTTCGCAATATTAACTGGGTTTTTTTGTCGTCTTTTTAGTTGACGTCTTTGTTTTTGACCAGAACTTCATGTATGATTTAGTCCTAAGTTATTTGGGGAGCTAAATGCTTAATGACGCAACATTTTGGTTCACAACATTTTTTTGTTGCCCCAGTGTTTCATAAATCTCAAACTGTCTGAAAGTCAACACTAGAGTCAAGGTGTATTGGCGGTGTCGTCTACACGTTTCCCCAATTAACATCTGAAAATACTGAAAGTTCCCAAACAGCAGTCTCATGTAAACGAAGCCACAGCTTAGCAACATTTATTCTCGTTAGTCTTCTCCCATAATTTGACATTCAGTATCATCTCTGTACGTATGATCAGTCTGAGCTTACTATGTGGCTTATTTGGGTGTGTTAAACATGGACCCAAAGTGAAATGGGGTTATTCCTGAAGAAATCTCAGGAAACGTAGCTTCTAGATTGTCCAACATTGTGCAAGAAAAATATTTCTGCCCCAAAACAAAAGTAAGATGTCCAAAACCAGAGATGAAAGTATCGAGCGATATCATTTTGTTCATGCAGGCCTGGGAGAAAGAGCTGATTTCTATGTGAGTGTCAGCCGAGATCGAGGGCGCCATGTTTAAAGCTCTCACCCTAATATCAGGGGATTATAAAACCTATTTTGTCCAGACGACAGCCAGAAATGACGGCACGTTTTAATATTGTGATCTTTATATACCCCTACAAAAACCCATGTGGGGTCTTTTGTGTCATCTTACTCATGTAATAAGAAAACAGGTGACGAAATGGCGAACCCAAACAAGACTAGATTATATTTCATATAATCTGCAAGACAAACTCCTGACTGATCGACTCAAGGAAGCTTATTATGCACCTAAACGTTGGTTCTCTGGGGTCACACCATTCTCCAAAATGTACTTGGAGTCACTTTACCCAAGTTTAGTGACAAAAGTAATTTTGTTTCTCTGTGTGCTGTGAGGCTGTCTGAGGTTGTGTGAGTTTTCCACTATTGTTGCTTTTCCTTGAAGACAGTCTGGCGCTGATTCCAGAGGAGGAGGAGAAAGAGTCTGTTTTGACCCACTTCAGCTCACAGATATCTGTTGGCTTTTTATGTTCAAGTCAAGCTGCCTGGTACTTTGCAAATACCAGGCGCTGCCATTATGCCATTATGTGTCAAAAGAAATTTTCTCACATATTATATTTGGGTGATTTTCTAAGGCGGACCTGCCCACTAAATGGTTTGGGGGACTCTCTTTGCTCCAAAGATTATTGTGTAAGTGAAGAGCGGAGAGGCTGTATTTAAAGGTTAGCTGCCACGCTGCTTCAGATAATCACTCTCATACATACCATAACGTGCCTCACAAATGTATCGCTTCCTTTTATAGCTACTTTTGTTTAATTGGGAGTAACTGAGTAAAGGAGGGTCCAATTTTATTTTATTTGCCTCCTGATTGGTACTTCTGTCTTGTGTCACCCTGTCACATAAAACATGATGGCGTTCTCATCTTTAACATAAAGTGCAAGAAGGGTTAATACTTCTGTGAGGCTCTATCCAAGCCAGAACATTTTCCATTTGAGGTTTCAGTTTTTGCTAAGTCCGTCTGTATTTTGAGAAGATTATTTAAAATATATTCAAAGCAGATTAAGGTTGGTTTTATCTTCACCTGTCAGAGGGCTCAAATCCCAGCCAACGACAAAACCTTCTTTTCAACCGAACTCTCTGCAGAGATTTCTATTTTTGGAGGCTTTTTGTTCAAACTTTCTGAAAGATCACACTCCCGATTGCATATTTTAATGCATTTCTATGGAGCAGTTCAGTGGCCTATAACCGGCTTAGTTTAACATATTTTCTATAAACTTGATCGTAAACTTTCTTTCAAATAATGAAAGCAAAAACCCTTCTTGTTTTTTATCTCAGACGGGGATTCTGATGCTCGATGTCCACTCAGGTTTGTCCACATGGTAAATCTGTCAGGCTGAGAAGAGAAGAAGAAACTGCTGCATGTTTTCCATCATGCTGTTCGCTGGTTTTCCTCTCCGCTCTGCAGCTTCAATCGCTCTGCCTGCTGACTGCGGAAGTTAAGTGATGTAATTATTTTGACTTGCCCCCTTCTCGCCTGACGTGATGTGAGGCCTGACGAGACGGACGGGAGAATTTAGCGCATATCTGGAAAGGGCCTTTTAACTGTAAACGTGCAGCGGCGTCTGCTTTCCTCCCCCAGTTCATCCGAACGAGTCTCAATCAAACGGTGCGGATCATTATCGGGGCGCAATATAATGCAAGTGTTAACGCGACGCTTTAATTTGGGAGACTGAGTCGCGGCGGGCGGAACTGAGTCGCTTCGTTTATTCCGTGTGACATCATTAGATTTGTAACGTAAGCCTGAATAGAGTTTGAGTCATCTTGTAGGTTTTCTTTTCCTTTTCATTCACTGCACTTGGTTGAACAATTCATTAGTCATTTGATTTGATTTGTGTGTTGCTCTAACTCCATAGCCGTTTTTGTTTTTTTTTAAGCCCCTGAGCAACACTCTATAAACAACCAGCTATTTACTCCTTCATTACTGATAATGACTGACCCGGCTAATGTTGTCGTTTTCATTCCCTGTGTGTTCGTGTGGAGTTGCAGTGTGTGCCTCCTCACAGCTACGCCCCGCTGCGCCGCCGGAGGGACGTGACATCAGCATCAAGGCTCCCTCTGATCCCCTGCTGACCGTTTCCTCTTTGGTTTTAACAAATAGGCCCGACTCAAGACTTATTTGTATATTTAATCATCTCCTCTGACGTTTACGCAAGTGCATTTGTTTTTTTCTTCTTCCGTTTAGCTTGAACACGAGTGAATCTATTTTCTTCTACCTCCTTGTCCAGATGTGAACGTCTAACGCTTTTTCTCTTGCAACTGTTTTCTCGTTGCGGATGTCTTCTTTGGTCCTGTTCTGTGGACTAATTGAGCAAACTGTGCTGCATGTCTCAGCATCTAATCTGTCCAATGGACCCCACATCTCTGCACACTCCTGAAAGTGTTACTGCTGCATCAAAACAAATGGAGCAGCTTGCATGTATTTCCTTGATTAGCTCCCTGTATTTAACTGAGCGGCTGAAACGGTTTGATGCCCTCTTCTTGTGTAGCCTTATGTAAGGATTAGGAGAGCGGCTTATTTATGTAGAGCCAGCTCACAACAAATCTCAAAATAAGCAGGTTGAAATGCCGAATCTTATTCAGTTCATGCTAATGCAATCCGCTCAGTCAGATTCAGATCCACGAGAATCTGAATCTGGTGTGTCCGATCCTAAACTCAGATAATCTTATTATCCTAGTTGCTTAAAAAAGGTTGTCTGAGGAAAACTGCAGCAATCCCTCCCTCTGAGCAGGCAGCAGAGCAGAGGAATGGTTCACTTTTAACAGACAAAGTTCAGTGTTGATCTGCTGTGACTGGCTGCTTCAGGAAATAAAGGCTGAAGAACCACCCAGTTCACCATGTCGATGGCAGTAATGTCTTTAATGTTTTTATTCTGGGAAAGAATCCCGGTGAAACGCTGAAGCACTGGGTTACGTTCAAGAAGAATAAATGCGCATACACACAGTTAATGGCAGCAGTATCTCCACTGTTAGCTTTTATGGAGCTTCCTCCAGGTAAAGAGAAAAGGACAAAGTTATGATGGCTTTCTATGGGGGAGTAACAAGCAAAAAATAATGGCATCAATGACTTTTTTTTTTTTTTTTTTTCTGTTGGAGTCCAAATTTGAGAATATACGACATGATTTGTCAGTGGCATTTTCAGGATAGGGACAGAGATAAACACTGAAGAATGGCTTCCGATGTACTTCCTACAGGAAAAATAAAAGAGAAGAAATACCGAACCTTCTTTGGCAGCGATATATCAGTTTGTGGCTTTGTCCAGAAAAGACTCATACATAAAGAAAGTATCTCCTTAGAAAGTTCATTTGACAAACAATAATCTCTAAGCCCGGTGGAACTGTAACCGCCGTCAGAGAAGATTAGAGACATTTTCCTGCCGCTGGTGGTGGTCAGGATGCTGAAGGGATGCTGAAGATTTCAGGAGCTGAAGGTGGAGAAGGGGTGGAGTTGTGGTGATGGTGTTGAGATGACGCCAGACATGTTGAAGATAGTGATGCCTGCTGTTTGGAGGAGAAGGCCGGCGCCGATAGTCTGGGAAGGAGGCGCATGATGAGATGAAGAGAGTTTTCCCAGTCTGAATTTTCTTTCATGAGAAAGAAAGAAAGAAAACTGAAGGATAATAGCAGCAATGCTTGTAAATAATACAGGACTGGAGTGTAGAAGACGTACGGTTGTGATAGTAATGTTACCCAGATAGGAAATACATGAACGCAATAAATAATAAACTCACTGGATGTATTATTAATTTTGTCTAAAGGTTTAAATACTGCTGCTCACTGGGGACAGCCAATAGCTGCTACAGGCCAGAGTTAATGGAGCATCAGCTGGTTCTGCTATGATCTAGAAGTTTGAATTTTTTTTAGCAGGAAGTTATGACAGCAAAGGATTTCAATAAGAAAAAATATCTTTGTCCATTCTGTAGTATGTTGAAACAGCTTAGTTTGAACCGTTTTTGTTTTACTGAAACAGATGGTGCAAAATGTTTGTACATGTATAGACATTTTGGCATTATTAATATTCTTTTTGATAGCTGACACAATTTACATATTCCTTTTGAGTCAACAGCCGGACTATTGCTGAGTTTTAAGTTGTGAATCAAATGTAAACAGAGCAACTATGTGATGTCCCAATTTTGAGATTTACAGCCTCAGTCAGCAACTATCAGGTTTCCAACAACGTGGACCGCAGTCGGTTTACATTTTAGGATGCAACGTTTCCTGTCACAGCAGCAGCTCTGCTGTAAACCGAGTCCACACCTCAACAGTTGCACGAAAACAAACAGAACGGCCGTCCTATCGCCGTAAACAGCCGACACGGATGAGAACCCTCCACCTGCTGTGACAGTGTCTGCGCATCCTTAAAAGATTTTAAATGAATGAATCTAAAATTTAAGCCATAATATCTCTTAGATTACCTTTAAAAGAGAAAGCTGGCATGAAACACATTAACCACAAGTCTCAAATTTAGTTTTTCTTTTGCCTTTCTCGCGGTTCTTTTCTGTCTGGCAAAAGTTTGAGTTGTGTGCAGACACCGTCATTGCGTTTTGTAAGTCGATGCAGTCGAGGATACCACTAGCTGCTAATCCAACCTTGCTTAACATCTTCTATCGTGGCTAAGAACATATTCATCAGGAATCAGTTGGACCACATTTGTCATCACCACTGACTCTCTTCTGATGATTAAAAGAAAAGGCAATTAATCTCATCACCTCGAATAAGAATCTGAAAATCGCTCGTGGTTAATCTCACAAGGAGTACCATACGATTTTATTCATAACTCTCTTAAAGCGTCTCAAATTTGAGTTGGCAAAATTCAGATTTCTGCGTTGGCGCCGTCATGTGCTTTTTGATGAAGTAGCTGCATAAAAGTGGGGTGGAGGGTGAGAACGGAGAGCTCTTCATCAATCTTGTACGTTCAAAGAAGCATCTTGAACGTACCAAATACACCGCCTCTCCATTTGCAGCAGAGCTGCTCACCCCAAACAGGCCAGGTGATGAAGACTGTAGAGCCTGCAGGAGAATCAGAGGCCTCTGTGATCTCACTTTGCAAATACCAGGCGCTGCCATTATCGGATGATGAAGAAAGATGTTTCTTTGTCATATGATTAAAGTAAAGAGTTACAATATTCTCCATTAGTGTTCACACTTCTTGAACTTTATCACATTACAAGCACAAAATGTATGAAAAAAAGAAATATTTAGGTGATCAACAAAATGTGATGCATTATTGTGAAGTGGAAGGATTTGTTTTTCACTATTTTGTTTGCAACGTTTGTAGCAGCTGCCATGCTTTTTTATCAGCCTGGGCGCTGGCGTCCATAACAAACTGCAAACAAGACTTTTAATGACTTTTTCTGTCTTCTTGCCTTTGTTCCTGACTGGCTGGATTGATGGAGCTGCTTCTCTGATTAATGCTCTCCGTCCTTGGCCAGTCGCCTCAGTGAGATGATTAAAGTTTTATAATCTTACCTGCCGTTTTACTTTTCCACAACTTTCTCCCCGAGCATCCTGTTGTGTGTTCTGGAAAGAAAAATAACCTCCGAGTCTTTCACAGAAAAGCTGGATTTATGCTGAGACTAAGTTACACACACATGTATTTATTAATTAACCCGATGGGAACCAAGGATAGAAGAAATGATAGAAGTCACTTCACGATTCTGCAATACTTTGTGTTGATCTAATGGCTTCAATAAAGTGAAGTTTGCAGTTGCTGCATGCTATTAATCAATGAGTATGCATACTTTTGCAAAACCTTATCTGCATAAGCACTGAAATTATGTGCATAACAGTGTTTGATGTTTATGGGAGTGAAACCTTTTGACAAAACATTGACATGTGCTCCGTCCTCCTCCTCCTGGCTATTGGCTGTCTGTTATCTTCCCTGTGCTGGTGCATTGTGAGCCGAGGGAGGCCATCATGAACTCCCCCTGCAGACGTTTAGAGCTCTTGCTTTGTAGGCCTGTGTGCTGCTTCCCATCTTCTTCTTTTTTCTTTTTTTTTTTTAACTCGTGTCTTTTTATCTTTGTGTGATTGAATTCCAGATCACTCCTCTTTCATGTGCTCCAGTTCAGACGGAGCTGAAGGCATTTCGTCGTGTAGCCTTCTTTAGCATTTGCAAACCTGAGTGTACGCGTTCTGCAGTAGTTTTGCCACAAATATCGTCCTGCAACCTTCAGGTATCTTTCTTTTAGGAAGATCTGATCTTGCCCTTTGTTGTGATCCGCAGGTGTAGCTTTATGCTTCATGTGATATCTTTGGAAGACAAATAATGCCGTGAGATTGCCATTTCACACTGCCTGATGGCCCTGAGTCAGGAACGCTTCGATTTGAGCCATTAAATTGATGGAAGAGGTTCTTTTTCAGCGTTCTTGCAGTCAGCACTGATTTTGCCAGCGCTCCTCCACTGTGCAGTAACGCTCTGCTCGCCGTTGTGTGCTTCCCGTTATTTCTCTCTCTCTCTCTTTCCTGTCACCTCTGAGGCAATGTGCTGTTTGGCAGTTTAAACGGCTAACAAGTGGACCACAATGAAAAAACTGCCAAGAGCAAAGAACAAGTCAGTCCTTTGATCACGAGCGCAACAGTTTTTTGTTTTTTTTTGTTAGACAAGCTGCAGAAAGGCCCCTAAACTCTTTGTGTTGTTTGGCTGTAGGTTTTAAGTGAAGCGGCTTCAGGAGGGATGTAAGCGCGCAGAGCAACAGGACTTGGTCATTAATCAGCTTCTGTGACTAATTGGGATCAACCAACAGAAGTGCTTTCACATAAACCAGGCTAATTAAACACAGTTTTGATTAACCTCCTAAAGTGACTGTTTTAGATCATTTTGGTCCCGAAGCATTTCGCCTCCGGGACCAGAGAGAACAAGGCAGAGACATGACAGGAGATTAAATGTTGTTCTAGCTCAGATTGGAAGATTTTTCATCAGTTTTGAAGTGAAAACCCTGAAGACACGGCGGCTGGTTGAAGAATGTGTGTAACGCTAAATAGAAATGATGCATTAATCTATCTTTTTTTTTTTTTTTTTTGATTTTGTGCTTTGAATAAGACACGTTTGGGTCAGTTTTCGTGTAGGTACGAGAACTGACCCAATATAATGGGGAATGAGTTCAGTGCGTCTATCAACATAATTATATCAGAGATTTTAGATGCATTTCAATATCTTCTGGTACTTTTTTCTTTTTTTTTTTTTTTGATTGATTGATTGATTGATTGATTGGACTGATTTCTAATATCAAATCAGGTTGAGATGATCCTGATATGCACAGCAGCCAAAGTTCAGCCAATGCCCTCCAGAAGTATTGACATCCTTGATAGAGATGGATAAAAAAAAAACATTGACATAAATTGTGTTTTGTTGGCCTCACACACCTTCTAACACAGAACTTCATCTGTTATTTTGAGGGAATCCATACATTCAGATTTCTCAATAATCCATATATAGGGAATTCAACTAAATTATTTTTTAGGTTCTAAAGTTTTAACACTCAAAGAATTTAAAACTGATTGAAAAGTATGACTTCTTACGTTATGTGTCTTATTTTAGAGCATCCGTTTCGAGATTAGACCTATTAAGCAAATCAGGCAGAATGCTTGACCTGATCACGCTGTCAGACGAAATGGCAAATCAGATCTCTGTAATCGCTAGCGCCGCTGCCCCTGGCACTGGCTTTTGCTCATGCGTTTGCTCATTCTCTTGCATTTTTCCCAGTAAAATACTGTGTAAACATCAGCCAGCGACACTAGCACCGCATATTTTCAACTTCTGTTTGGCCCAAGCTGTAACTGTAGTTGAGTGAAAATGCCAGTGGCCAGCCCGCTCTTTCTGTCACACACTCTGCTTGTGAGGGGAAAGTGATCAGAGTGATAGTGACTTCCACCATGATAAAACTGGGTCAATGTAACCCCAACCCCCTCCACTACAGGCAAGGCTGAAAGAGAGGGGTGGAAAAGAGATGAGGATACCGTCACCGGACTGCGCGAGGACTTGAACATGGAGACACTGGAGCGCTTTGCTTTCCCGATGGGTTGGTAACTGTGTTGTGTTGGGGTTGAACTCCCGTCCCCACAATTGTTCTGACGTGTTCCTTCCTCTCCCTGCAGTTTGTGGTTTATGGTGCATCAGTATGATCTGTCCCTCTGTAAGTTTATCTCTGCCCACTTTTGTTACCGTCAGCCAGGGTCGTGCACTTCCAGGTCTTCCCAGTGGTTTTCTATTCCCCAAAAGAGTCTTTTATTTTTTTTTTTTTTGAACTTTGGTTGAGTTGAAATGAAAATCCACCCCATGGGAGGGAGGGGCTGTGGTTTGGGTAAAGTTTACTTAAGTCCACCGTAGTTGACTGGAGAGACCAATATATGTTCGTCTTGCAGTTTTTTTAGGTAAATAATTCAAAGTGACTTTGTCGTCACTTAACACAAATGACTCCACTTGTTCTTTATTGTTCGACTTTGTAGTTTTCTTGTTATTTTTACCACTAACCTCATGTGGAGGCTTTATGCGCACGTCCAATTTTGCATGTTTAGCACCACCTAAAAACTGCGTTTTGGGCTGTTTGTAGGGTTTCTGTGTGGAAGAAGACATTTCTGGAAAAGGCTCAGTGTAGACACGAGTGCCTTTAAAAATGGAAACCAGTTTTAAGAAAGAAATGTTCCCAGATAACTTTAGACTATCAACATGCTGCTGAACGTGTCTCAGTCTCAAACTCGCCATCCAAATGGTTTCAGTGAAAAGTTTGAGGTCCATTAGCATGCACTATTTTCTAGCAAAGCTGAAAATATAGTTGGAGCAGAATCTTCTCGTATTTACTCTACTTGCATTAAGTAATAAAGACTGAACAATTTAACACAATGGAGGAATCTTTAGACGTTATGGTTGAGTTTGTGTTCCTTGAGAAAACCTCTGATCCTTTTCAGCCCACACAAACTTGAACTTGACGCTAAGCTCAGCATGCTAACATTATCCTTGCTGACCAGCGCTGCCACCCACAGAGCCGTATTGCTGGAGGAAATTAAGGCACTTCATCAAGCAAAGATGGAGGCTGATTATAATTACCCATGTATGTATCAAGAGGGTGGATTTTCATTTTAATGGCAGTAATATTTCATCCTAATGTCTTACAGCAGCCACTGCAAAATTGTTAATATCAAACTAATGTAACAAGTATAGCAACTTGCTATAGGCAGCATTAATCACAGAAGCAATTTAAGCTGCTATCGTGTTTATTTTGCACAACTGCTTGCATATGAAAAACACTCAGATAATCTTTTCTGGCAATAAAATGAAATGAAAAATTACTCCTTAACTGCACTGTGTTGTTGTTGTGTATGTGGGTTCCCTGTTTATACGCGGCATGGACAAATGCTTGTTTCTGGCAGGCAAAGAGAAATTAGCTGGTTTGTGCTGTTTGTAGCAAAGGCAGGCTGAACAAATACGATAAATAGAGGCTGGATGTTTTTCATTTCAGATGATCACAAGACTCTCCAGCACTCAAGCAGCCTCTGAAGAAAAGAAATGCTCTAAGCTACTAGACATGAGTCACTTTCTTGTTTTCCTTTCACAATGCAAACCAGAAACAACAAATGCAAATTGATTTTTTTTTTTAATTTTTTATTTGCTTCAAGTTACACAAGCTGACAAGCTACAGCTTGTACTTATTTAATTATTCCATCCATTGCAAAACTTTTGGTTAAACATCTCAAAAAAGGCATTTTGACACATTCTTCAGATTTAACATGAAAAGTTCTCCAGGTTTTTGTGGCAACAAAAAAAAGAACATTGTAATAAATGATGCATAAAATACTTTTATTTTTCTTTACAAATTAAGTGAAGAACATAGACATTTTCTTGAATTATAAAATAAAATGGCATGATAAAATAAGTAGCATGCACGACCTTAAACAAAAGGTTTGTTGATGCACCTTTTGATTTGGTTTCAGTCTTACTCAAAGTGAGTTTTTCAAGTCACCCCATATCTGGACTGCACAATATTTGCCAACTCTACCTCGCAAAGGTTCTCCAAATCAGATTAGGATTAGAGTCAGATTGTGATGACATCACAGCTTTCTTCAGGTGGCCCCCACATATTTGGTCAGATTTCATTGAACCATCCTCCTGCGAAGCCATTCTTTTGTTGAGCTGGATCAAGTATTGGGCTTTTCACATCTGAAATGTACAGAACAAATGGTGCATTGTATGTGGAAAACATTTAGCATCACAAAAACCAGTTCTTTTAACATTTTGAAAGCCACTGCATTGCAGTGCTTTAGCTATTTATTTCCCCATGAGCTATGACTTGGCCGATTATTTCAAATGAGTGCGTCTTGTTAAGAGTGAGGACCCCTCAGAGGGGATGAAGGTTGTTGCAGCTCATTTATCACAGCTTTTGGGATTTAGCTGTTAAGAACCCTGAGTGCCATCGGGATTAGCTGGGATTATGCATTGCCAACAGCAAACAGGTTAGCACCTTCGGATATGACAAGGGGAACAATTTAAACTGTAATTACAGACAAGCATCATTGTCCATGGTATAAGCAGGACCTGACTGGGAGCTGCATGTTTGAATGGATACATGAACAGTAATATCCATCCCAGTCAAACATGCACTTGAAATGAACCTGTTTTTGTTGGGAGGTTTGTCCTTTTGTTTATGCAAATGTGAATTTCTGCAAGGTCAAAGCTAAGGTTTAACATCAGAGGTTGTTTATTTGAACAGTTATGTGTTGTGCAAACAAGCTGCAAGTGACTTGCAAATGCAAAACGTATGAATTTGTTGTGAATATGTGTCACCAATTTTAAGAGTTAACAGTGCCTTGCATAATGTCCTTAAGGTCTTTCACATTTTGTCACATTATAACCACAAACAATATGTATTGCACTTGATGTCACAGGGCAACACAGTGTGGTGCATAATTGTGAAGTGGAACAAAAATGAAACATGATTTTTTTTTTTTTTTCCCACCGTCTACTTTTATACTCCAAAAGTTCAGCTTGTCTCATTTAATTAATAATATGACTTCAGCTAATGGTTTAGATCAAATCAGAATAATTCCTTATAATGACCTAGTCAAAGTCTAGGCCTAAATCAACCAAGAATGTGTGGCAAGACTTCTTTCTGCTCAAGAGTGATGAAAGCTTGACTTACTTTATAAAAAATAAAATAAAATGGAGAGAACCTTGGTTCCTAATAATGGCATATTACTTTTCCTCCACTTCAAAAATTTTCACAAGTTTGTGTTGGTCTTTTTTTCATAAAATACATCTAAAATACAATGTTTGTGGTTGTAGCATTTTAAAATTTTAGAAGATTTTAAGGGTATCAATCATATATTTGTTAGATTTCAAAGTCAAATATATTTATTTTTAATAAATAACTCCACATTTTAAGGTATAAAAATGTATGACAGCAGTTTTTGGGGCTTTGCTACAACTAGTGAAATGTAAAGTGCCTTTGCAATAATTCCAATATACTGACTTGACTGATTTGATTCTGTCTTTCTTCTCTCTCTTTGGTCAGCTTTGCATAAACCCAGATGCCTCCCCTCCCTCTTGACGAGCGCATAGTGGTCATTCAGCGCCCCAAAAACGTGTGTGAGGCTTCCCCACAAACCATCCCACAGCATTCCTCTCAAATATCAACCTCCACCAATGGACGGGTTTCCCAGCCTTCGCATCTCCACGCCTCTCATTCCCATTTTTACTCGCCCGCGTGTAAACCTGTGAGTGTGGAATGCAAGCGCAGGTCATCCCGGGTGCAGAGATTCAAGGGCGACCAGCCTGTCATCCCAGCAGATGTCCTTCACATCCCGAGCCACTGCCATAGCAATGGCACAGTGACACTAGCCCCACGGCTTCCCTCCCACACACATACTATTGACATCAAGGTATCGGTGGACAAAGGGAGACGGGGAGGATTAAGTAACTCGTTAGGGCGCACTGGAAGTGTAAAAGGTGGCAAAGGGAAATGCGTCTCTTCCCAGTTTGATCAAGGACAATGTGAGAGAAAAACCGGAAGCTTTGGGAGGCCCTGTGGATTTGAGCATAAGCCACAACAAGTCCGTCAGCTGTCATCGTCCCCTGGAGGGATCCTCCAGTTTGTCCCTGCTCAGGCAAACCAGCATACATTCAGGGGTGAAAAGGAGAAAGAAAACTCCAGTTTTCATTACAGAGGTGACCAGGAATTTCCCTCTTTGGGTCACAGGAAAAGTTCCAAGCTGGGAACTGTTCATCAAAGCCATAATAGCCACAGTCTGCCCTTCCACCACCACTCTGTTCCTGTTCCCCATGCCGCCGTCCTAAACTCCACCTATCCTTCGTCTCCCCCATCCCAAACCACTCATGTCCCAGTCTCCTTTCAGCAGCTTAACCAACCTCATCCTCCTCGCACAAGGGATCACCGCCCTCACATTCTTCACGGTCTTCCGCTGTCCCCTTGCTCCTCCCGTGTCGGAGGGTTCCCTAGTCCAGACCACACTTGTACCATTGACTGTGCGCACCCATTCAACTGTGGCTGCTGGAGGTTGGTAAGATGCACAGGATGTAAAGGAGACTCTTCCAGTTACCAAGGAGGTGGAGGAAGCACTTCTACCTCATTTTCCTGTGGCCACAATGTTGGCGCAGTGAAGAGAGGAAGTAAAGACATGGGCCTGAAGAATCTGGGTGGCTGTCTCTCCACAGCTTCCACATCAAACACTTCCTCATCTAACAGCACTGCTTCTGATTGTCGAGCAGCTCTGTTTAAACCTCTACCTTGTGCCTCCTGTGGCGGAGAAGCTGGAAACTTTGAGAGTCCTGCTATCCTTCGGAAGAAGCTAGTAGGAGGATGCCTTCCCTGTACTTCTCTGTCGTCTTCAACCCCTTTGCGGGCGATCCAAAGCTGCGTGTCTGGTTGCAACAACAAAGCATCTCAGACTGGCAGTTCGTCCTGCAGCTACTGCAGCAGCGACCCGATAGTGGTGACGTTCAACCCTCGCCGGGGAAAACCTCCTGGAAGAAGCTTAGGACCGACTCATCCAATGGCTATGCTACAAGCTGACGATGATGACTACAGCGTGCGCACCATCTGGCCCGAGGAACTGGCCAAGAAAATGACCCATTCTAAAGCCCAAAAGAACAACTATGCTGGGATGGGTGTTGGGAAAAGCTGTTCCAGCCAGACCCAGAATGGCAGCAACGGACCCGGCCTTGCCCTCTTGGACTGTCAGAATCTTCAGGAATACGCTGAGACTAATTTCACAGACCATGCTGGCCGACGACGGCTTCAGCAAGGCAAAATGGCTGCCCTTGGTTTTGTAGGCAGCAGGTTGGGATCTAGCTACGACGATGGCCGTAACTCGTTGAAGAGGCTCTTGAATAAAGCAGAAGATGTTGGAATGAGCGACAGTCCTGAGCACGGCCAAGCGTATCCACGGTCGCCCTCTCCCCGCTCTGTGTCTCCGCCATCACCTGTGTCCTTTTCCCCTCCTCCTTCAGCCCCCAGCACACTCATCAAACCCAAACCCTGGCAGCGAGAAAGGGAGGGAGGACACTCTCTGCCGTCGGCTCAGTCCCTTCACCTGGCCCTGAACTCCCTTAACAGAGAGCAAGATGAGGAGAACAACCGAAGTAAGACTAAATTACAGTCCAGCCGAGTAGAGCAGGTCATGTTTGTTTATTAATGCTTAAAGTACATAACAAAAATCTGGTAGTCTGAACACCAACTATAAGCTAACCCTACATTGAGGATATTTTTGGAATATTTATAATAATGGAAACTGTAAATAATGTCATGTGTCCTGACAGTCACATTTGAGAGCATTAAAACGAATTTCAAAGTAGCCACATAATGTTCGTGCTGCTAGCACGAAATTACACCGGCATGACGTTCTGTTGTTAGCACTGACCAGAAGTCGATGTCCTTTGTTTGAATTTGAGTCTTATGGCCACTCTCGAAATGCCAACGCATGTCCACACTTTCCTTGTTATTCCCCAGTGAGGCTGTCTTTGCCGCTCTCCTCATCGTTGCCTGCTTCCCTGTCCGATGAAACTGTGATGACTCCGGATGCGGAGAACGCCGTCATCAGCCCAATCCTGCCCTTCCTGTTCCTGGGGAACGAGCGAGACGCCCAGGACCTGGACCTGCTGCTACGCCTCAACATTGGCTATGTGGTAAATGTGACCACACACCTGCCCCTCTACCACACCAACGCGG
Organism: Poeciliopsis turrubarensis; assembly: GCA_010277015.1. Taxonomy (NCBI): domain Eukaryota; kingdom Metazoa; phylum Chordata; class Actinopteri; order Cyprinodontiformes; family Poeciliidae; genus Poeciliopsis; species Poeciliopsis turrubarensis. The sequence continues at coordinate 3,057,453 of VMRN01000011.1, forward strand.
GACTGCGCTACAAAAGGCTCCCAGCCACTGACAACAGCAAGCAAAACCTTCGCCAGTACTTCGAGGAGGTTTTTGAGTTTATTGGTGAGAATTCAACTTCTATAACATTAATGTCTTGTTGTGCGTGTCCGTGTGTATGTGGCGCAAGTGTTGTGTTTTGGGTTGGGGAATTAGATCATTGGCAGATCTGCTAGCATTTATGTAAAGGTTTGCTAACAGTTTTCAGCATCCAGTTAAGTAAAAGTGAACTTGGACATTTTGACTCTCACTGTAATTGGTAAGAGGTAAAGCGCTTCAAGACCGAGCCGTGGATGCCAACATAGTCTTGTAGGCGAGACGAGGGTAAAGCAAAGGCTGCTGTAAGGTCCAGCTGATCTGTCGTTACAAATCCTGGAGGCGCCCAGACAAAGAGCTGTGTGCGTTTGTGGTTTCATACACCAAAGTACACCACTTATAAGCAAAGAGATGTTCTGCATTCTTGTAATATTTCTACTTTAACGTCATAATTACAGTGAAAAAAAAGTCACATACTAAACGACTGATTGTTCTCATCCCCAGAGGAGGCATATCAGAGTGGACAGGGTGTGTTGGTTCACTGCCAGGCAGGTGTATCCCGTTCTGCAACCATCGTCATCGCCTACCTTATGAAGCACACCCTCATGACCATGACGGACGCCTACAAGTACGTGCGGAGCCGTCGGCCCGTGGTTTCGCCCAACCTGAACTTCATGGGTCAGCTCTTGGAGTTTGAGAGGGACCTCAACTCCGGGGTGACTCCTCGGATCTTGATGCCTAAACTAAATGGTGTGGAGACACAGGTTTGAAGGGAGGAGTCAAGGGTCGGGACTGGCTAGCATTAAACGGGCATTAAAAAGAAAAAGAGTGCAGCACATTTTCAGAGCGGCAGGTCGAGAGAGAATACAGGAGAATCTTGGTGGGTTTGGCAAATAGTGCACTTTCAATACTGTGAAACATGAGACAGAGGACTGGACGGTTCATTTGTTTAATTGTTAGACAATTTGATCCCCATCCAGCGTACTGTTTATAAGATAACGTGCCAATATTTTGTACAGCTCCGACATAATTCAGATATCTTTTTTTAAAATCTAATACCTCTTCCTTTTTGTTCCTGTTTACAGTCAGCGTTCATGCAGGAAGAGCGACTTCCTTGCCCGAAATCATAAATGCATGCAGAACCTGAATGCAACATGGAAAGGGTTCATTGTTAATCATTCATCTGCAACAGTTCTTTACTACTTTCCACCACATGTAGCAGCGCAGTGCACTTTACTGTCCATTCGTTTGTTATCAGAAAGATGAAGTAGAAGCTCAGTTACTGTTTTTAAATCATTAACTTCGCCTTCATTTAATCGGTGTCATTGTTTTAGTTTGAACTGTGGAACATTGAAGTGTGGACCTAGAAAGGAAAGGGTTTTTTGGGTTGTTTTTTTTTTGCCATTTCAGCGGTTAAATCTTGTGGACTCCAGTTTAAATGATGCATTAACATGCAATGTCAATGCAAACATTTAGAAATGCAGGGTTTACAATAAATGCATTTATTCCACTACATTAGCATTTCCTAGCAAACAGCTGAGTAGATGGTTGGGTTGATGGCATGGTTCCTGCTGTGGCAATGTTCTTTTAAATCTCAAAGTGTGAAACTTTTTTTTTTTCTAAGTCATGTTGTATTTCTGTGATTCCTGCTTAGTTTAATATGTAGCATGAAACACACCTGCAGTGTTTTTTTTTTTTAGAAATCAACAGAGCACATGGGCGACATTAAGGTCCTGCAAAGCTTTTTAGGTCATAAAATTGTTTCTAAATTAAAAAAAAAAAAAAAGTTCCCCACTGCAGTTTGTGATAATCGCATTCACTCGCTCATTTGAAGTAGCACAGTGTCGTTAAAGATGTTTAAAAAGTCTTCAAATCCATTTGTTTTTACTGCAGTAGCATAGTTTCACACTGAAACGTTTAGAAAAACCCAACCTTTAATTTGAAAACATTTATTGCAATGGGGAGGGGAAGGTTTGGGAGACTTTAACATAAATTCTGCTGTCAGTGCAACTGGGGCCGATTCATTTTTTTTTTTTTTCTTTCGCAATCATTTCTGATGGATGTGTGGCACTTCAGTTGTGCCCAATAAAGCTCAAGTAAAGTTTAGCAATCTGAACATTTTAGTGTTTCTTAACATGGGACTAAACAACTATATTCACAACGTTTCATATACATTTTTTTTTTTTAAACATGCAGAAATTGCTACTGCAATAAAAGCTGAATGTTTTGAGCTTTTTTCCATGGCAGTAGATGTGGATGCCGACGCATTTTAAGTTATTTGCCAAAAATCTTTGACTTTCTTTCACACCATTAACCGTCATCAGACCTAATATTGTTATTACTGACTTCAACTCATGTGGCTCGCTGACCTTCTCCACTGCTATGCATTACGAGGAGTTTGGTTTAGAAAATGTTTCTTGATTCACTGCGAACCATTTTCCAGAGTGGTTCAGACTCCGCGAGAGAGAATATCGTCGGTTACAGGAGGATTACGTTCAATTTAATTAGCTCATTATGACTCGGTTTCAAAAAACTGGTTATTGGACAAGTAGATGATGAATAGAAGTGCTGTAGTTCCAACAGATCCTCAGCTAGCAGCTTCAGAGGCAATCTTTTAATTCGCAGATTTCTCTAAAATAAGATCATATTTGTATCTTTAACAGCAGTGCATACAGAACATTGCCTTGCAAAAGTGCTCATTTAATTCATTTAATGTTAGAGGGTTTTTATTAAACACACCAACACAAAGTAGATGTGTGGCTCTGTTTTTGTTTCTTGTTTTTATTTAGAGCCATCAGAGTCGAGGGGGCTAAACACATTTATAGGAAGCACTTTTCAGGTTTTGTTTTTTTTTGTTTGTTTTTTTTTTTTTTACTTAAACCATCCAATAAAATGTATCAACTGTAAGGTATGAATACTTGTAAGGCATTGTAATTTGGCATCATCCAATGGTCCAAACTCTCCCTGGAAGTGAACTCAGTTACTGATGCTCCACCTGACTAACCCAAACGCTGCAGCTTTTGTTTTTGTTGACGGTGGCGGAGGGCCAGGTATGCAGATTTTTGACGTATTTCTTCGCAAATGACTTGAAAGTCCAAACGGTAGCAAAGCGTGTGTATGTGACAGATCAGAAAGCAGTAGCACACCAGTCCTCTGTTTTTCTCAAGGATTCAACTCTTGACTGCAGTTGACCCTTTTCTTTCTTGAGCTGTGATTTAACGCAAGTTCTGGCTCCAGTTGTCTGAAAAAACCAAAATGCCTTTAGTTTGTGTGAACTGGTGAGCTGGGTGAAAAAAATCCAGACTTTTACTTGGTGGATTTATTTTCTGACTGATCGACTTTGTTATAGTTCTTATATTTTTCTACAGCCACACTTCTTTCTCTTTCTTTTTTTGTTACATTACATGTATTTTTTGGGGGGTTTTTTGTAAAACATGAAGGTCTGCATGGACAGAATGACTCCCTCCAACTCTGCCATGGCAGTTTGGACGTTGGCGAACGAGGGTCAACATGGCGCTCTCGTGTTTCTGTGATTTCTTTCTTTCTCTCGCCTTCTTTCAGCTGGAGAATCTTCAGCCCGACCACTCCTCCCGTCTCTGCAGCTCAGCTCACCTTGGAAATAGAAAAAAGAGGGAGAGAGAGAGAGATGCAAGCGGCTCACTCGCTCGCTTGCTGTTGCTACCAGATTTTTGTATGAACTCTATACGCAAAATGGCTGCCGAAGCGATTACTTTAACGTCACACTGTGTGAATTTGCAGCGGGGTCGTTGCTGACCTCAAGAGCGACTCTCTGGAGGAAATTCTTTAATTCATGGGAACTGAAGGGCCTCTTTTTGTGTGTGTGTGTCTGTGCGCAAGTGTCTATTTGTGTGTTCAGATTTTCTGTTTTTTGTCTGTTTCTCTTGTACACACAAAAAAAAATTGGGTTATTTCTTGCTGTGCATCTGGGAACGTTGTATATCTTCGCTTACTTCCGGGAACTCGAGTTATTCCTGTTTCGGAAGCTTACTTTCAAACATTGTGGAATGATTTTCTGTACCAAATTCTGAATTTGAAGTTATTTATGGTTCAGCTGACAAAGAGAAATCAAAGTAGAGCACCGCCCTTCCTCCGTCCTCATGGGGGTGGGGGGCAAGAACTCTTCAGGTACGACGTTGTCATAGTAACGCTGTGCTGTTTCTCCATCCTGCCTCCAACCAGAGACCCAGAAACTCATGTAAACTTCCCCTGTAGCGCTGCCTCCTCCTCCTCCTTCTGCCCCTTTTTTTCTTAATGGACTGTTCCTCTTTAACCAATTGTAATATTTTTCATATTGTAGCATCTGGTCCTTGTATTTAGGCAATTTTTTTACCTCCATGTACCGACTATACTCTTCATAATCCTTCTGAGGGGCACTGTGACAAACACGATGCTGCTATATCAAAACTGTGAGTACGTTGGTCACGTTTCAGCAGATGGGCTGGTAACGGGGAGTCCTGCTCGATTTGTTCCAGTTGGAATCCATGTGCTGCCGCTGACGTTTTCCAGCTTGAAATGCACAAGCGCGGGATCTGTAGCCGTCTTCCTCTGCGAGTATTATAGAAAAGAAAGCAAAGTGTAGCTGTTGTGTTGCTTTCTTTCCTGCAGCTCGAGCGATTCTGGCCAATATTCTCTCTCACCGGTGACGGATTTATCACCGAATCTCCTCGCTAAGCTCAACACGTGATACGATTATTTAGATTTTTAATACAATTCATTTTGTTTTCATATGTAGGCATTCAAATACTGTTGAGCCATTCATGCGGATTCTGAGATTTTGAGATTTGTATGACATGTTGCAAAGGATAATAAAGATGCAGATGTGTGTGTGTGTGTGTGTGCCATGGCGTCCCATCTGTTCATTGATTTGTTTATCGATTTGTTTTGTCGTCAGACATGTGCTTTCAGGTTTTAGATGCACTTGACAAGAATTGGTCTCCGATGGAAGAATTAATTTCTACCTTGACATAAGAGAGGATCGAAATATTGAGCATTGCTCCAAAACGCCGATTTTGATGGAAGGAATAAGTCCCATGAATGTCGGTGTCAATTTATTCACAAAGTACTTTTAAAAACAAGAGCTGTCCAGAATGCTGTACAGCAAAAACAACAAAATCAATGGGAATAATTACGTACTACGAACAAATTGGGGGACATAAGTCTGCTAAAAAAATTTTGTTTAGAAACTAAAACATTTTCTAACTGAAAAACAATAAAGTAGTTTTGAACAAAAAGTTCAAAACTACTTTACAGATTCCAGGATTTTTTGTTTTCTATTATTCTGTTCCAAAAAGAAACTTTTTTTTTTTTTTTTTTTTTTGGCAAACTTTATGGCCCCAATTTAGCTCCATATAGAGGAGCTTCGCATGTTAGAAGTTCAGTAGCTGACCAACAGTGATCCAAGTGGACTTTGAACACCTTTCTGTCAACTACGACTTAAACTGTGAGGGTTGTGTTTAACTCTGGTTGATTTTGTTTCGAGACATCAGGTCAAAGGACGCCAAAATATAAAAGCAAAGCACAATTTTCAGGTTCCTTCTGCTTAATGCACTACCCAGGTCGGTCAAGCACATAAAATCTGCAATCCGGATTGCGCACGCAACGTCAAATAAAGATGCTTGAGGTCCTGATCTACTGGCGTGAAGCGCGTTACTTCACTTGAGAGCTCCTCTTTCAGAGACGGGCCGGCTCCATCAACAGACCATCAGCGCTCTGAATGAAGCCGGTCGTGTCTACTTGGATACTATCGAGTCTTTACGTTTCTGTCGGCGCAAATGGACGATTGCGGCCGATGATTCCAATGATCGTCTGCTTCGCTCATCATCGTTGCGTCAGAACGGTTTGCGATTGACAGCAGCGTGCTGCGGCAGCCGCAGGGCCGATCGATCGGAGCGGCAGAGAGGTTGAAACGAGCTCAGCATCCGCCTGATGTAACTTCCTCAGACGAGCCCTGCTGCAGCCGCGCTGCTGCCTGCGAGAGCTGGCGGTGTTTAAAATGCCGGTTTTTTAGGCTTGCATGCTTTTGAGCCGAGGCGGGATAGTGACGCGTCATACAGCTTGGCGTGATGTCAAAAAAAAAAAAAAAATCGACACTCCACTTGTTTGGATTTTCAACAACAACAAAAAAATAATAATAAAAAAAACCTGACACTGAAAATTCACTTAAGTGAAATCTGAGTGAGCAAACACAGAGTGACGGTGGAGAGGATCAACAGGAGGAAACAACCATCCAAAGAATGAATGAAAATTAATTAAAATTAACTAAATAAAAATCAAGACCATCCTTGATGGTCTTGATTTTAGCTTCCATTGTTTTTGCATTGAGTTCATACTTACTGAGCCTTTTCACATTATGTCACATTACCACCATGACCTTCACTACTCTTATCAGGCTCTTATGCGATAGACAGCACAACAGGCGCATGAATTATTGCAAGGTAGAAGAACACTGAGACTTGCTTTGTTAAACATTTTCTTTTTGTATATGTAAAATTCTCATAAGTAGCATTTGCAGCCAGCGTGTGGTACAACACGCCGACAAAACGCATATTTTGATAGAAATTCATTCTATTTGCAGTTTGCCACAAGACGTGCAGGGGGAAGGAGCTCTGCACTGAGACCAAAATGAACTTGTTTGGTCTTTGTGCTGAGCACTTTGAGTGGAGTGAAAGTAACATGTCAATTCAAATAACAATAAATAAAATTTTTATCCGTCCCAAAGTGAAATTAAATGTTGGCGTAAGTAATATTCGTTCAAATTCTTCAAAAAGTCATCAAACGTTGTTGGAGCATTTTTCTTAGAGAGAGAACATGGCGTTCACCGTCTGGTGAATGTGTGACACTTTAAAAAAAAAAACACAAAAGTTACAGTCAACAAATGTAATATCTTTCATTTCCCTAACAACAACCTAATTATGCAACAAAATAATATAGAAATTGTATTTCCATATATAATATTTTATTATGCTAGCTTGGTGCTCTTGGGGGCCCCCTGGTGGTGTGGAGACTCTAAGCAGCCACTTAACTCATAATGCCGTAGGCGGGCTCTGGGAATTAAAATATAATTCCCAGAGTTTTAAAATATTTATATTTACAGCTTTCACCATCATTTTCAGGGCCTTGTAGCTGCGTATAAGTTAGGTATATCTAACATAAAAATCAGATATATCTACATGGAAGTAGTTAATGAGAGCTCATCAGTCATTGGTGCATGATGGTATATAGCACATGACTAGGTGGCCATTACAGTTCCTGCGTCTAACAGGTCAGCCTGTGTCAAGTTGGACGATGCACAAACATCCAGTCTCATAATGTGTAATTTTGCTCTGACGCTGATAATTCCCAATTACAATCACTGTTCATCCGAAACACGTTCAGCCTCGAGGTCTCCGAGTCCAGTCACAGAATCGATTCCCCAAATGGGTCCAAATGAAAACCTTTGGCCGTCATAGCAGTCGACAAGGCAGAGACAGCCGTTCGGTAAGTTAAAAATCCAAAACTTCAGAGGCACATTCTGCAGGTTTTGTTATAGATTGCGCTGAGCTCCGGAGGGCTGTAACAACAGCTCACCTGTCGACCGTATTTCTGACATATTTGCACACGAGTTCTGCATGATCATCAGATTTTCCTGACTCTCATTCCACTTGTTCAACAGGCTGACGTTGATTTTCCGAGTAAAGTGCATGAAATCGATGTTCAGTGAATCCAGATTTCTCAGTCGTAAGTGTCTCCGGACTCAAAGGTCCCCATGTGCTGCTGCAGTAATTAAGTGTAACTTAATTAGGATATGTTAATTAAGTGTTTAATTCTCACATGGCACATTAGGTGGCTCGGATAAATGCACAGAGTGAGAAGTACAGCCGAGTGTGGTATGCTGGTAACGTGTACATGCCTGAAGAAATGACTGTATTCCACCATGACATAACAAAGCCTAGAAAAGAAAATATCCACTTCAGAAAGATCTGGAAATCACCTTGGTTCTTTTCAAGGTTTTCATTTCTGCTTTCCCTTCATCCCAATAATGACAGAATAATAATAATAATAATAATAATAATAATAATAATAAAACATAATCAGAACTGAGGTCATTTGATTTTACAGTCTACCTTAGCAAAAACCGGGGAGCACATGCGTCCGCCTCAGCTGATGGATCGATTTCTAGAGCTCGTTTCTGGGGATCATGCACAGGAGTCATTCAAGGCTGCCAGCAGATGGAGTCCTACAGCTGCAGCCGTCCACATGATTGATTAAGTTCACCAGCAACAAGGGGAGGAATGAGATAAAATGCTCCAATTCTTCAAATAAAATCATCCGTGTGTTTAGAGTTGTATTTGAAACGTAATCGATTCTAAATTTAATGATGGGACTCGACATAATGTCATGTTTTGATTGCTGATTCTACGTTTGTGTTTTTGTGTTTGTTGTGATGTGAAGCACTTTGAAATGCCTTGCTGCTGAAATGTGCTACACAAACAAAATTTGATTGATTGATTGATTGATTGATTGATTGATTGATTGATTGATTGATTGATTGATTGATTGATTGATTGACCTGTAAGATGAATCTTACAGGTCAATCGCCTATTTCTGAGGCGTGTGAACGTATTTGAACAGCAGATGCTCAATCGTCTTTACGCTTTAGGTTTGATCTTGGCACATGATCAAACCTGTGCCAAGGTTTGATCGGCTGGTTGCCCAGAGAAGCTTTCAATGTTGATCAAAACTTTGGGCCTGACTATTTAGGACTTTCAAAGTGGGAAATCAAAGGTGTGTTTGTGTTTTATCAGTTCAAAGGTCGGGCAAAAACCAAATTGATGGACGCTTACATTACGCTTTACAACCAAACGCCTTGGTGGTTTTAGGAGATGCTGAAAGATATTGTTTTTATAATTGCTGTTTGTTTTCCAAAAAAAAAAAAAGAAAAATCAAACTCATAAGAACTACTGTATCATCATATTTTCTCCTATAACGACTTGTTACACCAGATGTATTCTATGCTGTCAAAGTGAAATGAATACAAAATGAAAATGAAATATTTCTGATATTTATTTGTAAACAGTGTATCTACTTCCTTCCACTTATTTCTGAGCGGCTCTCTGTTGCTCCGTCTGTGTTTAGGAAGGTGCTCCACGTCGCGAATGTGACGTAACAAAATGGCTAAAAGTCTAAGCTACAGCATTTTTTTTAAACTGCAGCCTGTATTGAGTTGACGACACCTTTCCCCATTACGCCACTGACGGTTTACGGCAGGCACCAAAACACATAGACGATAAAAAAAAAAAAAGAGGAGGAGGAAGAGATATCCCTCCGCCGGAAAACCGGAGTGCAGGTCTGGAGCACTGCGCCATTAAAAAAAAAAAAAAGAGGAAACAAAGATGGCGTCGGACATTTTTGTTTCGGAAGGGAAGTAACGTCGCATTTTCGTCTCCCGGGCTTTCCCTGTCGGCTCTGCTGTTGAGTGAAATTCACGGCGAGTTCTTCATTGAACAGTCTGGTCCAGACGCATTCAAATACATTTGTTTAACGTCGACAAAAGAGGCGACGCGTGTCGACGTGCGCCGGGTGGACATCTTTGCTCTACAGGGTGTTTGGTCCGAGCGCGTCCTGAAAACACACACCCGCTCTGCCGTCCCACTTCCACTCACCCTCACATGCCAAAAGGGAAATATGTATACATATAGATATATGATTTTATTCCCACATGCGGCTAATTTAAAGAACGGTGAAAACCTACGAGTCTTTAACGTGATCTCAAGCCACTAGACCAGACAGCAGCAGTCCCCATGGCAACGGAGGAGAGGGTGGGCATCACACATCTCTGAGGAACACAATACCAATCAGGTCTGTGGAGAGGGATGGGGAGGCTCATTTCATACAATCATTTATTTTGTAAAAAAAACCCCAAAAAAACAAAAAACAAAACCACACATAAAAAAATATAGTCACTTCTGAAATGTATTTATTATTATAATCTGAGAGAATCCGGCACACAGATATGGTGCAGTCCACCCACATAGGAGAACCACCACTGGTGGCATAACCCCCCACCCTCCACCCCACCAACACCTCCCTCCGTCTGGTAGCTACCATTCACGGCAGAAGGGTGGAGAGGAGAGAGGGGGGGGGTGATCCCATCCATCCGTCCACCACAAATCTAGTGCTCACTGTGGCAGAATCGCAGTGCACTGGACTGCACAGAGTAGGGTGCCATCCAAGGCTGGTAGTCTGTGAGGGGTGGGGTTCGGCTGCACTGATACCGCCAAAGAACAGAAGCTCACAAGAGGGAAGAACACGGAGCGGCGGAAAAAGACAGGCGAACATAAAGAGAGAAAGAGAGAGAGAAGAGGGGGGAAGATTGCACCTGAAGAGGAATATCATACGGGTAAGGAGAAAAAAGGGGGGGGGGATGGTTGGAAGGAGAAGGGGAGAAGACAATGAGGAAAGGTCCAGAATAAAAGAAGCAGATTCGCTCTTTTCTCTCCTCTGCTTTATTTTTGATTTTTTTTTCTGTTCCCTGTTCATAACCCGTCTGACTTGATCTGTTTTTTTAATTCCGTACAAAGTCCTCGCCTCGTACTTGTCTTCATGGCTTCAGTCATCTGCTCCTAGCATTTCATCCCTCTACGGCTATTCCTGCACAGACTGGGGGGAGAGGAGATAGTGGGCCATGTCGAACTGGTCTTGCCCACTTGGCCCACTTTACGCTCCTTTTGCCTCATCAAAGAAAGACGCTTGCCTTTTGTCACTGTGTAGAATAACAGAACAGATCAGCTGTGATGAGTCTGTGACACGGCACCGTCAGATATTCATACTTCTCGAGAAGCGGCAGTCAGGGTCGAAGCTCGCTTTGCGACCAGGGCCATTTAGCTCTATTGTCTCTTCGGTGAGATATCGCCGGCATACATCATCGTGCATCACTGTGTGTTTGGCTCGAAAGCAAGCGGCGGGGCGCTAACAAGACTAATGTATGGAGCCAAACCACAAATGTTGCTGTTTCTGTGGCCAGGATGAAAGGAGACACCCCAGTGAACAGCACCATGAGTGTCGGCCAAGCCAGGAAGCTGGTGGAGCAGCTGAAGATCGAGGCCAGTTTCTGTAGGATAAAGGTAAAATCACCTGCTACCCACACAGTGTTGTAAAACATATATATGTATATATATATGCATGTGCATACATATTTGCTGCCATTTACAGGTTTCTTCGATGTTAGCTTTATTTTGTCACACTTCAATTATTATCAGATGGACATAGAGCGAGTGAAACTACAGTCACTCTGGTCCTATGTCAGAATTGAACTTGCTCAGTAACGAATGTGATTATTATTATTATTATTTATTTTTTTTGTACAATTAAGAAGTCCCCTACAGTCCACCTGGCAACACGAAGTAGGCGCAGATCTATAGAGATTCATGAGCAGATGAGAAACCGACTTGCTGACATCATTACAAATCCATTTTCTGAGGCGTTGTGATTCCAGTCAACCACAGTGAGAGCCATTATCAGCAAGCGGATAAATGATAGGACGGCGGTGAGTGTTGGAGAGGAGTGGCCGGTCCAGTCCGCGATTACACCAGAACTCTGAGGAACCCGGAAGAACATCAGAGGCAATTACGGCTTCATAATTCATAAAAAAAAAAGAAAAAAGAAAAGAAAAAGAAAACAGGAGACTGGGCGAGTTTCAAGGTCAAAACCACTTCTGAACATACAGTAAAAGGCATTTACCACAAAACACCTCGATGATCTCCAAGACCTTTTGGGAAAACATTGAGTGGAATTACTAAAGTGGGCTTTTGTTTTTACACACAGCATTAAAGAAACAGAAAAGTGGCCTACTCAAAGTCAAATCCTCAAGACTCGTAACCAGTAACAACAAAGCCGTACTGGTGGGTCGAAGGTTGATGCAACCCAATAAATTCATCGGTTCAGGGTGCTGTTATATTTTCCGCGTCGGGTCAGACTTGTTTGGGGAAAAAAAAAAAAATCACAATATGTTTTAATGATCTGTAACATTAAAATGTGAGGAAAAGATGTGAAAAAACTGAAGAAATCTGAAAGGTTACATTTTTTTTTCAACTCGCTGTGTCAGTTTATGAACTAATTTGAGGAAGACGGACATGGCGGCCCACTGGAATGTGTCTTTTTGGCTCAAAAAGACGTTTTAAAAGAACAAACCATAAGTGCAAAACTCTTAAGATCCACAGATCAATCCAAAATGAAAGCAAAATTTAAATATTGGCGTGGAAGTCCTGTTAATGAAAGATCCACAGCAAAAATTGAGATTTTAACAAGAAAACACAGAAATAATTGTGTGGTTCTTTCCCCTCACAGTCCTTCCCCCGTGTTCATAGTTGAATGAGTGTGTATGAGTGCAGCTCAGGTTAAAGCAAGCCCTGCCTTTTCATGAGCGAAATCTGTGCCATGTAATGCGAGCAA